>NDGN011534907.1:4131-15176 GCA_002564285.1 Tympanoctomys barrerae
GATTGAACTCAGGCCCTTGCGCTTGTCAGGGAAGCACTTATTCCACTGAGCCATCTCCCTGGCAGAGGTGTCTGAACAGATATTCTGCTACAAAATGACCTGGAGCGGGAGTCTGGGGAAGCTGCTGCTTGCTGGTTGCTCCGGCCACCAGGAACACAACAGAAACCTGGGGGTTCTCGCAGAGCTGGGGAGAGAAGTTGGTAACAAAGGGAGCTGGGGACGGGTCAACGTTCCCCCAAGGACAGTGATCATAATGCGTCAACAGCTGCCAGCTGCAGTTTACCCAAATCTGTGGTCTCTGCGGCTCATGGCTCGGGGCGGCTTGCTCTGGGAAAGGAAACCTCAAGTTCATAAGACTTCAAAGGAAAGGATCCGCCTCCTCTGGCCTCCACTTATTCCTCCAGTTGGCGGGGCGGGCCGCGGAAACGGTGCCCGGCCTCGGCCCACCTCGCCGCCACGTACCCAGCCCGGCACAGGGGGGCGCTCAATCCACGCTTGTCGGAGGTTCCGGCGGCGGCGGCGGGAGCGCGAGGCGGGAATTCGCTGCACCAGAGTCTGGCTCAGACCCGCCCCTGGCCACGGAAAGAAGCGACGCCCGGCACCCCGCGCCCCGCGCCCGTCCGACCAGAGCCCGCCACGGGAAGGTGAGACCGGCACAGAGGCGCGGAGGCCGCGCGGGACGCGGTCAGCACAGACTGGGCGACGGGGGCCGCGCCCTCGGGCCAAGGGAGCTGAGTCCGCGAGGCGCTGCCGGGCCGGGACAGGGGCCGGGAGCCGCCGCAGTCAGCGCCGCGGCCAGGTGGGGCGCGCCGGGGCGCACAGCTTCCCCTGGGGCCGCGGGCGGTGGGACCGCGACGTCTGCACGCCTAGCCCCGCGCGCATGGCGAGCTCTGCAGAGCTCACCGTGCGGAGTCCGCCGCCCCCCGCGCGCGCCCCCGTGGGGTCGGAGAGCCTCTTGCAGAAGGCGCAGCCAGTGCCTGGGGCGCGCGGCTGGGATCTCCGCCTCCGCGTGCCGAGCCGGAGCCCCCAGGCCGCGCGCTCCCGCCCCGACCCAGGTCAGTCGCCCCGCCCGCTCACGTCCGGCCTGGACGGCTCCTCCCCCGACGGGCGGCTTGGGGC
This sequence comes from Tympanoctomys barrerae, assembly GCA_002564285.1. Taxonomy (NCBI): domain Eukaryota; kingdom Metazoa; phylum Chordata; class Mammalia; order Rodentia; family Octodontidae; genus Tympanoctomys; species Tympanoctomys barrerae. The sequence continues at coordinate 5,251 of NDGN011534907.1, forward strand.
TTTTACTTTCGCTTTTACTAACGCTCCCGGGTACAGTTGCCCAAGCCGACAGAGACTGCTGAGGGACAGAGACTGCAGCCGAGCAGGCAGCCCAGGCTGCGTGGGAACGGTAACGTGGTTCCTGGCTCCTCCTTGGTCCTGCCTTATCCGCCGGCGTCCCTTCCTGCCCACCGGCCCCCTCCCTCTGCCACCTGTGCTCACGTGGAGCCCGCTGGGGTGGGGTTGGGGATGGTAGTGGAGGTCGGAGTAGGGAGGGGTCGGGGTGAGGGTGGGGGTCTGAGTAGGGATAGGGGATGGGATGGGTATGGGGGTGGAGGTCTGAGTAGGAATCAAGGTGGTGGTGGGGATCAGGATCTGGATGGGGTGAAGACAAGTGACCCGGAGGGCAAGCCCTGGGAGTTGGGAGGGGGCCCTCCACACCCCTGAGAGAGTCCCTTCGTGAATGGTTTCCTGCAGCTTTTCCCAGGCGTCCTCCCCTGGGGTCTTAGGGCACAGTGTAACACTTGGACATGGCCGGGCAGGAGGGATGGGTTTAGAGGTATAGTCTGGCACTGTGGGTAAGAGGGAGGTCACCCTATCAGACATGCCTGGGTTCCCGGACCCATAGCCATTTGCCAGCCATGGGTTTGACCCTTTCGGTGCCCACTAGGTAGGAATCTTGGTTACAGCTGGTTGTGGCTGCGTGGGTGGAGGGGCGGGACTTTGGTGTTCGGCACATCCAAAGCTGAGTAAACTTGAGCTCCTGGCATTCTTGGGGGAGGGCTCTTCCACGTACCCAAGGTGGCAGACAGGTAGGTGACACTACGTCGTCTGGGCCCTTGGTCTCCAGGCAACTTTGCAACCTTTTACCCTTGTGTTCAGCTTTCCAGTTTATGGGAGAGCAGAATGACATGTCGGTAGTACTGCATGAATTTTTAGCAGCCCTTTTCCCAGGACTCTGGGTGAGGTGGCTTGATCCTAGTTTCATTATAGGCCGTTCACCTTTCGATTATGGACAACCTGATGCCTTCATTACTGCTGCCTAGGTTTATGACCCACCCCTCCTACCTATAAATAGTGGTGTTAGGCAAGTTCCTTAACCTCACTGGAGAAATGAAAGTTTCTTTTCAAGATAGGAGCGAAGGCTCCAGTCTCAGTAGAGATGTGAACACCAGGGTGGCACCGTGCATCACTTGAGTACCCTGTAGAACCCACCCCCTACCCCGACCAGAGGCGGGAGGAACGTGTGGACGTCTGTGGGCCTCTACTCTTTGACCCTTACAGGAAGAAATGTCTGTTTGTCCAGGAAGTGGGTGTCGAGGTTGTACAGTGTCATTTCGCACAAAGAAAGCAGCTGCAAGTGCATCTGGCCCTGTGCGGAAAGGTTCAGGCAGTGGCTGGGAAGTGATTCTCTACTCAGCTGTGTGCCAAGTTTAGACATAATAATTACAGAAGTCTTTCTTTCATCTCTACAAAGACTTTAAAATATGAATATGGTGCTAAAATATCAGCGGAAGTTGACAGTAGAATGTATTCTCAGCCTTGGAGTCAGTGGTATTGACTAGAGAATATTGGATTTTTAGACTGACCCACCCCAGACCAAGCACTTTCCGAGCATTGTGTGGCCCGTGCTCACGGCCACCTGAGACCGAGGCACCAGCATTTTCCCATTTGGCAGGCAACTCTAAGAGGGGTTGAGTACTTTTTCCAAGGCTCCCTGGCTGACACGTCAAGAGAGCTGTTTCCATCAACATCTGCTGGTGTCCACACCTGAACTCCTAGCCACTCTCAGAGGTCCCTTGGGGTTTGTTCAGTTCCATTTATAAAGAATTATTTGTTGAGTGGCCGCATGTACCTGACACTTCTGTATTTTTAGGGAAGGGTCTACAGGGTGTTCAGGGTCTCACTACTAGATCGGACTTGTAGTGATTCGCCTGTTTACAACCTCCCAAGTGCTCAATCACTGTTTCAGCACACCCCAGGGGCTGGGTTGGCACAGGAGGCCCAGGGATCAAACCCCTGGCCCCTGCACCTGCTTTCAGGTGCTTTAATCTGCTGAGCTATTTGGCCAGCCTAAATAGGGGTTGGTTTTTGGTGGTTTTTTTTTTTTGTTTTGTTTTTTGTTTTTTGTTTTTTTTTCCGGTACTGGGGATTGAACTCAGGACCTTGCCCTTGTCCAGTAGGTGCTTATGCTGCTGAACTATCTCCCCTCCCTCCCTGATACTTTTCTATGATTTAAAAAGAAAAAGAGCAGTTCGGGTAAACTCAGTCTCCATACAGTTATACTACACTTAAGTAACAGTGAAAGAGTAATAACAATAACTGAAATTACTAAGTTTCTGGCATTGTTTGTACCTTGGGTGTGTACTTGTCAGTTTTCAGCTACTGTATGGAAACAACTGAGGGTAAGTAACTATATAAAAAGAGATTTATTTAAGTCAGTTCTGGAGGCTCTAGGGCATGGTGCCAGCATCAGTCAGCTCTGGTGAAGAACTCGTGGTAGATGGCGTCATGCATCCAAGGAGAGACAGAAAGCTGGAATAGGCAGGGGGTAGCCAGGCCTGATCTTTGATAACGACTTTCTTGAGAAAGTGCAGGAACCCCCCGGAATCCTCCTAGAACTCTCCTTGTTGGGGCAATAGCAGCAAGAGGTTGCATCGCTTAAGTCCTCCCATTTCTTAACATCGCCATGCTGGGAACCAACTTGCAGCACCTGAACCTTTGAAAGACAAACTGTAGCAACGAGCAAAAGTCATTTAAAGAAGTGTTAGATGTATTTACTGGTGGGATAAGCGACAGCCCTTGACTAGCACAACACTAACACTTGATAAAAGAAAATACTTCCAGGCAGGCCCTCTCCAAGCAGCACAGCGGATCTGACTTGGGCTGGATTTCCTAAGGGGACTGCTGGGAGGATGAAAGGAAACCAGGGGTCCCAACCAAGTGCTGGCCTGGCCAGAGGGCCTCACTGAGGCCAGGCAGTCCTGCTCTAGGCACTTCGGATGGTTCCAGAACTCAGGTACAGCCCCGTAAGAATAAGGAAGCAACCAAATGATCAGCTTTACCGATGTAGCAGTCATGTCCCCACTATTGGCTTAGATCATCGGCAATGTCACCCTAAACAGTGAGGTTTATTTTACTGTTTATTTTTTTGGTACAGGGACTCAAACTCAGGACCTTGCATTTGCCAGGTGGGTGCTTGTGCCGCTAAGCTCTGTCCCTGGCCACACACTAAACAGTGTACAGTGGCCACTCCCTGCCCAAAACGACACAGGCCTCCCACCAAAGACCGGAGGGTCCAGTGTGGAGGGAGAGCTTCCCACCCGCAGCCATTTCTGTGACTACAGAGCCTAGTTCCATGTCTCTGTAGCTAAGGCCCCTTGTAGCTGGGAAGGAGGGGACCTGAAGCTGCCCTCTCCTTTGTGGGACATTCGGATATCCCTTGCCGCGTTCCCCACCCCAGCTTGTCTGCCTCCACCTCCAGGTCTCAGTTGCTTTCTCCTGAGATCGCACCCAACGCCTTTGTGGCTCATTGATGTCCCTTTGTGACCAGTCATTGTCTGCCCAAAGAACAAGAAACTTGGTTTGTCACCATTTGTACCACTTTTCATCAGTGTCGGGTCACTTGAATGACCTGAATGACCTGACAGGTCACTTGGCTCACAGGTGTGACAGCGTCCTAAAGCCTTGGACTTCCAGGTTATGTTTAGTAAATGAAAGAAAATGAATGAAGTAGAGTCTCCAAAGTTCTCAGCATTCCCAACAATATTAAAATAAATGTTTGAATTTCTTACATACTTTATTAAGGTACAATTGACCTAAGAAAGCTGTGCATATTTAGTGTATAGATATATGTTTGGAGCTGGGTACATACACGTATGAAATCTAATTCACCATCAGCATAGCCAGCATCTCCTGAAGTTTCCTCCTGGTGTGTGTGTATGTGCATGTGTGCGCATGTGTGTGCGTGTGTGTGTGTTTGGGCACTTAACATAAGCTCTAGCTTTCTAGGGAATCTTAATTGTCCCATGTTATAGTGTTCACCACAGGCACGATTGTGTGTAGTCAATCTCCAGAGTGTGTTCATCTACCATAAGTAAAATTCAGTGTCCTTTGACTGTCATTTCTCCACTCCCCCCAACCCCTGGCAACCACCATCCTGTTCTTTATTTCTATAAGCTTGACTGTTAGATGACACCCCTAAATGAGATAGTACAGTGTTTGTTTTTCTCTGCCTGGTTTATTTTGTTTGACATATGCCCTCCAGATCCATGTATTTTGTCATGAATAGTAACATTTCTTTACTTTTTAAGGATGGATAATACTCCTTCAGTTTGGGATAGACCACTTGTTTAACATCCCAGTCCCCTGAGCCTGGCTAGCTCAGCAGTGCACCCTGTAATCTCAGCACTTGGGAGAATGAGGCAGGGGGATTGTGAGTGTGAGGCCCGCCTGGACTAGTAGCAAGACCTTGTCTAAAATTAAATTAAATTAATCAGTGTTCAGCTCTTGACAATTATTTAGATTGTTCTTATATCTTGGCTCTTGTGAATAAAGCCATGATAAACAAGGTCATATAAATACGTATTATGGGGCTAATTTCCATCCCTTCAGATATAGACCTAAAAGTGAGACTGCTGGGTCATACAAAATTTCTATTTTTAATTTTTTGAGGAACCTGCACACTTTTTCCATAATAGTTGTACCCCATTCACATGCCTGCCAACAGCGTGGGAGGATTCCCTTGTCATACACATGTTCACCAAAACTTTTTGTTTTCAATTTTATCATCCCAACAATCATGAGTTCATTGTACATTTCATTCGCGTTTCCCACATAAGTAGCTTGAAACTTTTCGCTATGCTTGCTGCTCATTTATTTGAGTCTTCTGTGGAGAAATGCCTGCTGCAGTGTGTTAGTCACTGTTGTAAGAAAAATCTGAGGTAATCAACTTGGAGTTAAGGCTTGTTATGGTAAGGTCACACATCGTGGTGGCATTTTCCCTTGTGGCTGACAAGTGAGAAGGAGAGGCAGGGCCTGGGCTCTCCCTGTTCCCAGGGAGACACGGCAGCCATGACTTGCAGGCCTCCGGCCAGGGCACTCCTTGCTTTCACCACCTCCTGGTAGAACCCACCTGGAGGCCCAGCCCTACGGGGGACATTCCACCACCAAACCAGCAGTCTTTAAACTGAGTGGATTTTTTTTTTTTTTTTTAGTTGTATGAGTTCCTTGTATATTTTGCATATTAATCCTTGATCAGATGCAAGGTTGTGAAATATTTTCTCCCAGTCCGGAAGTTGCATTTTCATTTTGTTGAGATGTCCTGTTTTGCTGTGCCGTCTTGGGGAAGGGTGGTGTGAAGTGATGCCCCTCCTCCCTTTATTCCTGCACGCCTGCGCCGTGTCTGAGTCCCCCAGGTGCGCAGGAGCCCCGGTAGACCCTGCTCTCGAAGCAGTGTTCTTGTCCATGGCCACTGCCACCGTTGTCCTCTCCAGAATGATGGGCGCAGGAATTGCCTCTGCCTCCTTCATGCTGACGTGTTTCTTGCTCTTTCTGTAATAGTCACATTTTTTTAAATTACATCCTAGATTCCACCTATGAAATTAATTTTAGCACAAGTCAAGACTTTACAGATTAAACCTAGTATTTTTTTCAGGTGGACTTTGTAAAACTTTGACTCGTTATCAATGCTTACCTATATGCTCGCTTCGGCAGCACATATACTAAAATATCAATGCTTACCTAATACTTTGTGAATCAACTTTGAAAGGTTCCAAGGTGTCAATGTGTGGAGGAGAGACAAGGAAAGCTGTCAAGCCTTTTCTGTGTGCCCGGCCTTCTGTTTATCTGCTCTGTGGATGGGCTTAACTCTTTCTCTTGTTTTGGTTTGGTACCACCAGTTGAACTCAGGACCTTGGGCTTGCCAGGCACGTGCTTGTGCCACTGAGCTATATTCCTGGCCTTCTCTCTACTTTTGAGGAACATTTTGGGTCCTAATCTGAAAGATCTTCCCCCAACCCCAAAATACATTGGTGGCACAGTAGGCAGACCCATAATGTGCTGAGGGACACACGTCATAGTTGCCGTGGCCCTGTGGACTCTCCCGCCCTCTGTCCTCTCCCCACTGTCCTCTCACCCCCAGTTCCCACAGGAGCTGAGGCCATGGTTTGCCCCCGTGGACACCCCTCTCCAAGCGGGGTTCATCCTTCTTACCCCCAAAAGTCATTATTTGTACTCTGAACACAGAATACAGTGGTTGGTAAAATAGATACCTTGGCTCTAGCCGAGTGGAGTCAGCCCCAGGGAGCCCTGACGGGTATGCAGAACTGGATCCGGCTCAGGGAATCGGGAGAGGTTTCTCTTGGTTGCTGAATGTACATCCGGACCCATTGCTGAGGAGTGAAACGGGACTTGATTTGAGAGAGTGAGTCTGACCCGGCTCCTCTTGAGTGACTTGCCCCCACTAATTCCTTTTCCTTGAAGCATTTCTTCCCGCCTTCTGCTTGGTTTATATTTAATCAGCACCTTCTGTTTGCCAGATGCCTCTGCCTAATAAACTTACGTTGTCCTGTGGGAGCCGAGCGGTTGGCAGAGCTCAGAGAAGACGGCTTGGTGGGGAGGGGTTGCGTACCGGTGGAACATGGGGCCGAGCGGCCAGGGAGCAAAGGGTTTCGGCTTTGGGGGCCACAATCAGTTGACTCTAGGGTGTAAGTGCCTGGGCGGGGCTGGGCTCCAGTCGTGCTCTATCCACAAAATAGGCCCTGGGGACCATGCTTAGGTGGATGGGATAAGATCTGAACTTTTAGACAGTGGCCATCTCTTGAAGGCACTTGAGCAGGAAAATACTTTGACAGAAATCTATTCTTGTAGGACCACCTGAGATGCAAAGGCAGCAACACCCTCGGTCGCTGCAGCTTCTTGTCTGAACAGTGCTAGGCAAAGGGTGGGCCCTTCGTGACCTGCCGAGAATTGAGGGGAGCTCTGCCTGCCATAACCTGTGCTAGTCCTCCCTCTGTTTCTTCTTTGTGTACGTTGAACATTGAACAGAAATGCACCTGCTGGATTAGAAGCTCCCCGAGGACAAGGGCTTTGATTTCTTCTGGTACGATGACTGGAGTATATTGGAAAGCATTGGTGGTACAGTAACTTGGGAGCTTAACTGCACTCAGCACTGTGCTTAGTTTAAAACGACGTCCCCTAGTGAGTGTCATTTAGAAATGTCACAGGACCAGTGATGACTGTGAATGCTGACTTTTCTGATGAATTTCTGTTTCTCCCAGATGGCAGATGATCAGGGACATGCGGGAGAGCGGGGAGCTGGAGAATCTGCAGGGACGGATGCGATTGACGCTAAGCCAGACCGGACCTCGTTTGTGCCATCCCTGCTAAAGTAAGTCCCCTTGCTGGTTACATCAGCTGTCCCTCTTCCATCTCCACCTTCCCCAGGGACATTCAGGGAAGAAGACCCTTGCTGTGCGTGGTGGGAGGTCCGCCCAGGACCCTGCTGGCAATACGTGACAGCACTGGGGTGCCCCTGCGCATCTTCGTGTCACTAGGGAAAGCCTGAAAGTGGGGGACCCACGCTTTGGGAGTTTCCTGCTCAGTGACTGTGTATTGTGGAGGGCAGCTCCAGAAGAAGGTTCTGCTCTCGTTGGGGTGACTCAAAGGCAACTTCAGAGCAGAACGTGGGCAGCTGCTGCTAGAGGGGAATGAGCCTACTGAAGGCAGAGCCCAGCAACCAAGGAACAAGGGACACTGGGGTGGTTCACCCCACCCCGTGCGCTCAGAGGCGGCCGTTTGTGGTGAGGCACTGCTTCCCGTCAACGGGTTCTTGCCTTTTCTTTGAGTTCACTTTTTGTGAGTGTGTGGTACCAGGGATTGAACTCGGGACCTTACGCTTGCCAGGCAGGTATTTATGCTACTGTGCTGCCTCCCTGGCCGCTTGAGTTCACTTTTAAAATTCTAAATTTTGTATGTCATATTAAATGAAACTGTTATGTACCAGCTTGGCATTGTTCCTCTAATCCATGTAATCCCAGGAGATGGTTGTGACATCATTGTTTAACAGGAGAGGTGGAGGCCCCAAGAGGTACTAGCTAGCTTTCCTGAGGGTAGTTAATAAACTGTAGGGCTGATGGAGACTCCAGACAGTATGAGCACCAGTCACTTAAGGGTTCTGTCATACTCTTTTGATTTACAACTAGGAGCCGGGCATAGTGGTGCACACCTGTAATCCCAGCAACTGGGAGGCTGAGGCAGGAAGATTGCTATTGAGTTTAAGACCAACCTGGGCTACAAAGTGAGCTCAAAGCCAGCCTGAACTGCATAGTAGAACCCTGTCTCAAAAAGACAAAAAATAAATAAATGAATAGAACTAGCGCCACAAGGACATGGAGAAGCCCCATACCTTCAATTGGCCTTGATCATGGGCGGGCGGTGAGTGAAATTTCCCGCCAGGAACGAGGAACCGTCCAGGGGTCCAGGACAGCACGTTTCTTTGTTCAGAGGTTTCACCCCTTCCCCTTACCTGTGGTTTTGGCTTTAGTGGTTTCCGTTACCTCTAATCAACCATGGTCCCCGGGAGGCGACTTCTCCCTTCGCTAGCATACTCACCCGCTTGCTTCCTGCTGGTTATCACAGCAGCTGTTGTGATGTCGCAAGGCTTGTGTTCAAGCAGTTGTACTTAAAAATGGCCCCCAGAGCCACAAGCAGTGACCCTGGCATTCAGATATGCCAGAGGGAAGCTGTGGGCATCTCCTGTGAGTGAAAGCTGAAAGCTCCCAATTTAATAAGGAAAGAAAAATAATCCTGTGTTGAGGTTGCCAGCATGTACAGGAAGAAGGAATCTTCCATCCATGCCATTGCGAAGAAGGAAAAGGAAATTCTGTCTGGGTGTGCTGTCACACCTCAAACTACAGTTTGGCTGTTGTGTTAGTTGCCTTTCTTTTTGCTGAAACAAATGCCCGTTACCCCCAAATGAAAAGAGGAAGGTTTAGTTCAGCTGTCCGTTGTAGAGGTTCTAGTCCACAGTCAGCTGGCGCGAAGGCAGGGAGGCATGGCATGAGGACATAGCACATGGCGTGGCAAGCAGTGGCAAGCCTGCCTTCTTTCTGTCCCTTTGTACAGTATTCCATCCAGGCTACAAGCCTACAGATCGCTGCCACCCATGCCCAGGGGAGGGCTTCCATTAGCCACACCCTTATTCCCCATTCACACACCCAAATCCAGCCACCTTCAAAGCTTCCATTATGACTGCATGAGGCTTTGGGGGGGCCATGGAGACGCAAGCCATCACCTTCACAATGCATGATAAGTCTTCGTCAAGATGAAAGAGATCTGAAATGACAGAGTTCAGGACTCTGTGGCTTCAGGCATCCAGAAGTGGTCCTGGGATGCAGAGGTCACTGGGCTGAGGAGGCTCCTGCAGCTCCTCAGTCCTCTGAGAGAGAGGACTCAAGAAAGGAGGCTGCATACCAACCCTGTGCCCAAACTCATTGGCTGCTAGGCAGGGTCAGCAATACCGGGCGAAATGACAGAAAATACAGGGCCAGTTCCTGGTTGCCAGAGCGGGGCGTTACGTTGGTCCAGGCCCATCTGCTGCCCAGGGAAAGCGCTGGAGAGCAGTTGCCTTCAAGTACTGTGTTGTAAAACTGCGTATCCCTGTATTGTCGTTGTTTTGGTGCCAGAAACCACACGCAGGGCTTTGCGTGTGACAGGCAGGCACTGTGTCTCTGAGCTACATCCCCAGCCCTATGTATTCCTTTGAATATTTCAAGGTGACCTGTAAAGTTTTTGTTCAAATAGTTTTGAAAGATGTAGTACTACCTCACATTTTCATCCATTTTTCACTATTTGGATTAAGTAAATCAACTCAATGGAAAAGAAACAGCAACTAGTCATTTCGGAAGTCTTAGCAGAGTCTGTATGTACTACTCAGAAATTAACAT
>NDGN011534929.1:0-10550 GCA_002564285.1 Tympanoctomys barrerae
AAAAAAAAAAAAAAAAAAAAAAAAGTTACAAAACAGTAAGCTAGCAGATAAGCAGGTACTGTCAAAATGTAGCGAGACCCTGCACCAAATAAATAAATATATGATTTTTATTTTTAAGATTTTTTTTAAAACCCTGAAATAATGGCAGGTAATATTAAAAAGCACCACAAGGTGACTCTCCTGTACACATGTAGTCACACTATGGAATATGTGTGTTCTAGAAGGCAGAGATATTTACTGTATATTCTAGAAGGCAGAGATATTTATGTAATGACAAAAGTCATAACCCAGTCTTGCCACTGTGTTTCTGTTTCTTCTTCTCCTTCTCCTTCTTCTCTTCCTTTTCCTCTTCCTCCTCTTCTTTTTTGTTTTGACCTTTCTGAGACAGGGTCTCACTAGCAGTTCTGGCTGACCTTGAGCTCACTTTGCAACTCACAACAATCCTCCTGCTTCAGCCTCCTGACTGCTGGGATTACAGACATGTACCACCATGTCCAGTAAGACATCGTTTTGTTGTTGTTGGTTTTATTTTGCTATTGGGAATCGAACTCAGGACACCATGCTTGCCAGGCAGGCACTGTGCCACTGAGCTATACCCAGTAAGTCTTGCCATATTAGTCTTACTCAAGGTGACTAATATGACAGTAGCAAGAACCAGTCCTGACAGAAGCCCATGCAGCCGTCTTGGTAGCTCCTAGTTTCCAAATAGGAGTCAGAACAGAGGGTGTCTGGAGGATGACAAATGAGGATGATGGCTGATATTGGATGAGTGAGACCTGGCCTGGTGGTTGTGGTGCACTTGACACTTGTTAATGTCTAGACACAGGAAGGTACACACACCTGCAGAGATGCCCAGGCTGCAGTTAGAGGGAAGGAGGAACCAGGAGGTAAGACTCAGTACACAATAGCCTTTCTGTGGGGTTTGTAGCTACATTTAACCAAAAATTCTACACACAAATATAATTATTTGAAAGATCTATGTACACATATAAGAAGATGGTCAAAGCAATACTTTTGTTTCTGTTCTTTCTTTTAAAGCTGTTGTACCTTTGAGCTGGACAGACATGAGGAATTATAATACAAGTGACTGTGCTGTTCTCTGTAGGATGACAATGTCAGGGGGCAGACACTACATAGTGCCTGTGCAGAGAATGGTTTAAGTCCAGTCAGAGCCCTCCAGGAATGTCCAGTCTCATGCAGATGCCTGACCTTCTTGTGCCATGGCTCCCTCTGTTGTCTAGTGAACACTTACCTCTTCTCAGATTTTTTTGGATGGGTGATTATATGGGGGGGTTGAACCCAGGGCCTTCACACTGCAGTACATTCCTAACTCTTATTATTTTTTAAATGTATTTTTAGTACAGAGTCTCATTACACAGCTTGGACTTGTAGTGATCCTCCTCTTTTCAGCCTCCCAAGTACTGGGATTATAGGTGTGAGCCACCATGCCTAGTCTCAGGGAGCCCAGTGGGCTGGGAGTGGGCTGGGCCAGCACGGCAAGCCAGATGGTCCCTGCAATTGCCTAAGTAGGTGCTTTAGTCTGCTGAGCTATCTGGCTGACCCAGCTCTTCTAATTTTAATTTTTATTTTGAGATATAGTCTCCCTATGTTGATAAGTTACTCAGGCTGGGCTGGAACTTGCAATCTTCCTGCTCCAGCCTCCCAGAATGCTATGCTGTGATTATAGGTGTCCCCCCCATACATCTCCAAACCTGGCTAAGTAACATTTAAAATATTTTAAATATACACATTTACTAAGGAAGACAATTATTCTACAATTATTACTAAGTCGAGTTGTTACTGATATTAAAAACAAAAACAAAAACAAAACCCAACAAGTTCATGATGCAATAACATCTGTCTCTTATTGGTGCTCTGACAAATCTAGTGGCAATACTGGGTCTAAGCACAGCTGACACTTGAAGTAGTGATGAATTCAAGCAGTACTTGGGATACCTGTGATGACTGCAATGCTATATGAATATATGTGTGATTTCCATGTGCAATGAGGTTCTGAGTCTACAGTTACCCTGTTTTGGTGACTTCTTTGTGATGGAAGGAAACTGACGCATCACTGTTGGACATTACATGAAAATAAAGAGGTACTTGTATTGGCAGGAGGGACAGGAGTCCAGAAGGAAACCCAGTTCTTGGAATGAAGGAAGATTATGTATGTCTAAGAGGAGGGAAAATAATCCTGATGGGATGCTCTCTAGAGAGCCAAGGGAAGTAACAGGAGATTGAGTTAATCTGCTTGGGATGCCAATGGTAAGAGTAGCTAGAGGGGGACTGAAACTGCACAGCTTTTGTACTGGGGTAGGAAACCTTTCTTATTACTTTGTAAGACCTCTTTATATATACAGTAACCCTTTCTCTGTCATATACATTGCCAATATTGTTGTCCGTCCCTCCTTTCCACTGTCAGAAAGCTTTACATCTCCCTTTGTGATTTCTACTTTTGGCATCAAGCTTAAAAAGACCTTTCCCACCCACTCATTGTATAAATACCCACTTAAAATTTCTCCTAGTGTTTTTATGGGATTTTATATTTAAGTATTTAAAACATCTAGGCTTTAATTTGCATAAGGCTTAGCTCTATTATTTTCGGCATTTAGCCCTGTATTCTACTGCTTATTGAACTCTATCCTTCTCCAACCTATGTAAACTCAAGCAATTTTTAAACACAACTTTTTCTTCTTCATTTTGAAACCTTAAAAAATACAGGAAGCTACCAGAAGAAAATAACAATCAGCCATATGCCCACAAACAGAATTAGCTGCTTCATACAACTGGTCCCTCTCCCATTGTCAATGGCAAATTCTCGATTTCTAATTACATTTGGGCTTTCCATGGAAACTGGAGAATATCCAGTCACTTATATGTTCTGTGGGTCATACAATTCATAAGACTTTTTCTAAAGGTGGAAAGATCACAGAAATGCATCCAAGTAAAAAATAGTCATGCTTTAAAAAAAAATAAGTGTAAAAGGTAAAAATATATGTTGGTCAAAAACCCTCCAAGAATATACTCTGCTTTTGTGCACCAGGCTATTTTGAGAGCATTTCAAGCACCACATAATTTTACTTTTTTTCTCCCAAGTCCTGAGGGTTACTTTTCGGGAAATTAAAGGGCACAGACACGGCTGTTTGGGGGTTAATTCTTACTGATGTTGAAAGCCCCCAGTCCTCTCTCTGCTCATCAGAGCATTAAATCTGGAGGCTCAGGAGAGCAATGCAGCCAGGCTGCAAGAGTGATGCCATAAAGTTCTACATTAAAAATTCATACAGCAGGCAGCTTGGAACTGGGGTCTGGTAGAAAGGATGGCTGGCGGGGAAATATGAGACACCCCACTGTCTTTCTGGCAATTGGAGGCATTCCTCAGCAAACAGCACCTCAGGAAGAGAATGAAAGGGCAAACAAGCCGTGCAGGAAATCAATGGGTTCAATTATCTGGCTCACTCCTGCTTTCCTATAGGAAACTTCTCATTCTTAAGGCTCATAGCCTAGTTCTAAAAAGTTTTTAAACCTCTGTTCCTGAACCAGGGACCTAGGCAGCTTTATTGATGCCCAACTACGGTATTTCCCCTGATTTTTTGCACGCCTATGCAGAGGCCCTAGTTCTTCAAACCTGATGGATTCAGGGCTCTCCTGGACCCTACAGTGTCTTTCCCACATGCGGTTGTCATGATCAGCTGGGAGGAGACCACACACTGAATGGCTTGTTCTCACTTGTGAAAATATAGGTCCTGAAAAATGTGTTTCTATTTTAAAAGACTAATACAGAGGGTTAGTCACCTCCAAAGTTAATTCTGAGGGACACTTTTTTATTTTTGGTGGTACCAGGGATTGAACACAAGGACTTAGTGAGCTTTATCTCCAGTCCTTTTTTTATTTTTTAAGGCAAGGTTTCACTAAGTTGCTAAGTTGCCCGGGCTCCTCTAAATTGTCTTAGTCTTCCAGAGTACCAGGATTACAGGCCTGTGCCACCAGGCCTAGCATCAACAGCTCTGCAATGGTTTGAACTTAGAACTTTTGGCCTCATCTTAGCAGTACCTAAATGATAACTAAAATCTCAAATTTCAGTGCACCTTAGGAAGATGACAAGACTAAGAAACTGCACCATACCCCAGAGTTGTAGCATACTAATGTAGATAATAAGGTCTGCAACCTGCAAGTTCAAGGTTGGAATCCTCTGAGTGCAAGGGGACCTAAAGCAGGAGGAAGGCAACTGGCATTTTCTACACCTGCCAGGGAATACCAGGGCCTTACAGACTATAGAAGCAATAGCAGCCACCATTTGGGGAGGACATGTGGGCCTAGGCCTTTGATAACATCAGTTATCTTACAGGAAACTAAGGTCCCAGTACAGAGACTGAGTCTCCTGCTCATAGTTATTCAAACTGCACTGTTCCCCTATACTATAGACATTTCCTGAAGGCCATTTCACAGCACCCTGCCAGGAGTCAGTACCTAGGTCTCTGGGAAGCAGTGGAGGAGGCTGGAAAGGGAGCAGATCTTCCTTCCATCCTGTCCCTGTAACAGTTCAAATGTCTAAGGGTGGTGCTGCTGCCCAGGAAGGGAATTCTGTTGCCCTGGTGACAGAGCTGGGACTAGCACCAGGGTCTCCCAGTGCTGACCATGCTTATCTTTTTCTGTCCATTGACTTTCACCAGAAAAGAAAAGTCTTTTATAAACATCACACAGGAGCAGGCGGTTAATGATGGCCTTGCAGCAGTGTTGCTGCGGGCCTTGGTGAGTTCTGGGCTTCTACACTCTTGATCTGATGATGGCATAGGAAAGCCACATCAACATACCACAGCCACTGGAAGAATGGGAAGGGATAAAAGAGTAAGCACAGAACATTTAATTTTAATGTCTGTAAAGCAATGGTAGTAGTGTTACCAGTCAAGTTAATGTGCAACCAAAAATAGAGGGTTAACAAATGCAGGCCATCCCAATTTGGTAGAAAATTGTGTAGCCTGCATTGTTTCTGAAGACTATCAATGATACAGAAGAAATATAACCTATTGAGCAAAAAATACCCCACAAACTGCCTATCCATTTGAAGCCACTGGTTAGAAAATAAAACGAATCAAAAAAACCTCTACCAGGGTACACAATAATCCTAGTTATTCAGGAGGCTGAGGTAGGAGAATCCCAAGTTTGAGACTAGCCTGGGCAACTTACTTAGTAAGAACCTGTCTCAAAAGAAATAAAAGAGAACCAGCAGTATAATTCAGTGGTGGAGTATCTGCCAAGCATTATGTGAGGCCCTGAGTTCAATTCCCAGCACTGCAACCAAAATAAACAAAACTATACTAAAGACAAAGCAAAGTACTATAGAGGGAGGAAACAGGAAGGAAGTTAAGTCAAGCCCAACATTCAGTTCTTTGCTGTGGAGTATAGGTAACAATCTATTTTTAAAAACCTTTTATAATTTTCTAAATTTCATGTAATAAGGATGTGCAACTTTTACAATTAAAAATGAATGTCATAGAACAGGAATCCATGCCACTGGTTTGGGAGCATTTCACAGGGAGGCTGTTTCTCATTTCCACCAGGTTCCTCTTGACCACTCTAAAGGGCTCAGCAAGGCTGGGACTGTGAGGAGAGTCTTCTCTGTCATTTCTGGAGCAGAGATCTACTGTGTGACCACAAGTGTCGTGGCCAGGGCCCTCTGTGACAGCTGAGGCTCCCTGTGATGAATCAGAACAGCCAGCTTTAAAGAATTTTGCTGGGGACAGAAGGTGGTAAGTGTGCCTCAATTAGGTATAGTGGTGACTCAACAGGCTATCCTGGGCAACACAGTGACTTATTGAGACCTTAGCTTTAAAGAAAAAGGCCAAACCCAGGTAAACAATGGTTTTCTCTTACAGAACTTTCTCAAAACATACAGCTTATGTATATTCATGAAAGTTATATACCTGCATACGTGCAGTATCCTGGAGAGGCACATGTTTTTTTTGTGTGTGCAGAGTGTGAGCTTTGTGTGTACGTGCATGTCATATCTGGAATTTGAAATCTGGCCCCTTTCTGTGTAGTCACAGTACCTTTTTCTTTTCTTTTTTATTCTTCTCCGTCTCCTTTTTTTCTTCATTACTAGGGATTGAATCTAGGACCTTTACACTGAGCTATACGTCAAAATAGGGTCTTACTAAATTTCCAAGGCTGTGGTGCTCTTGCCTAAGCTTCCCAGAGGACTGAGATTATATACTTGTACCTGCTATTTTAGTGAAGGTCTGAAGTACAGATTAGCTGGAGGGAAGAAGGAAAGGCAGCCAATTCTCTTGGGTGCTTTGTAATTTTTAGACCCTTCGTAAGTCCAGAGAACAGACAAATGATCCTTAGCACCTGAAGGAGTTTCTACCTGGGATCAGACATACAAAGACACCTTTTCCTTTCTGCAGATTAGGGCACTCAAGCCCAAGAAACAGAACAGCTGCTTCAGGTACCAAAGCCAGGAAAAGCATTTCAGGGCTTATGCAGCCATTAGATTTTAGGTGTGAAGTGAAATACTTGTACAGAAATGGAAATCACAGGAATTCTACCAATTGCAGACTCCTAGAGACAAGACATGGGGAAGAAAGCTGCCAGCAGCAGTCCCCTCCATATCTGAATTAGTGCTCTCTAGGGTTTTGGGGACAGTAGGCTCTTTATTGGCATCTACAGTCTCAAAATCATAAAAGTAGCTGCTTCTCTATTTTTAGGGAAATTAATCCAAGCAGGATAATTACAGCAATCCTTACTGGAAACTGATGACTCATCAAAAGGACAGGAAATAGAAAATGTTACATTCTTAAAGGTACAGGAGAAAGACTGCTTCAGGATGCTTAGGTTGCTCTCTTCTGACTTCACCAGAGGAAATGATATTTGTCTAATATGATAAAAACAGTTGTGTGACTCTCAGGCTCAGTCAAATGGGTTCCCTTGGCCTAGTTTCTGGAGTTTTGTCTATGGAAGTATAAAAAAATCAGAGGAGCCATCTGCAACGGGGCTCTGGGAATACGAAACGGATTGAGTCCTTCTGGGAAACCTGGTTACAGGTAATATCCCTCCAATACAAAGGCAGCCCCAGAAAAGTACTTTATTTTATTATTTATTTTTGCAGTGCTGGGGATGTAATCCAAGTGTCATACCCTCAGGCCCAGAAAGGGACTGTAAAAATTACCATGGTCTTATACAAAAAGCACAAAGGATGAGGGGGTGCCTGAGCTGCCTGTTTTTGGGATGCTCATTCCTGTAGGGAGCATAGGAGACTTGCTCACCGGCTGCTGCAGAGAGCAGAGTGCTGCCACAGGCTGTGGAAAGCCAAGGCTTTTTGTAGGGGGTACCCATGCCAGGTGTGCTCACAGGCATGCTGGTCACACTTCCCACATGTGTTCTGAGTTCACAGGTTTTTCATCAAGGGCTATCTTGTGTCCTCTACAGGGATGTGGCAGTCCTAACCCTGTGATGCTGGGCATAGGCTCCCTGAAATGTTTCCAGTAAAACCCCCAGCTGAGAGAGCTGAGGGGATGTCTTCTCCTGCCCACAGCCCATAGCAGTGGGTTATATACACTGGTCACACACACACAATACAAAGTAAACACTAAAATCAACCCAAGTGAAGTTCCTCATAAATGTCTCTTTTGTAGTGGGCTATAAAAGTATGTGTATATACAGTGTTGTTCTTTGAAAAAAGCAGAGAGGTGAAGAATACAACATGGGAATCTTAAAGAAATATGAAGTTTATTGGCAGGAAAGGTATGGGAGGGGCAAATTCTCCTAAGACTAATATGAGCTATATAAAATGTAATATATTTCAGTGCAATTCAATATTTTCTTTCATCGAGGCTTGGAGCCCTAGCCCACATGTTTGGAGGAATGTGAGAGACTGACTGTATATGTTCAGCTGATGTTCCCTGTCCACTCCAGATCAGGGGGACAGAGCAAAGAGGTAACTGTGGACTGCAATAAAAATGTGAATTCTTAGCTGGACTGGCAGCATATGCTTGTAATCCCAGCATTTTGGGAGGCTGAGGAGGAGGCAAGAGGATAAAAAGTTCAAGCTTAGCTATGGCAATTTAGTGGATACTCTGTTTTAAAATATAAAATAAAAAGGACTTAGGATACAGGTCAGTGCAAAGGCTCTGGGTTTAATCCTTACTACTGGGGGCAGCGGGGAGGAATTTCTGTACTTGTGCCTAGAACCCCAATCTCTCAGCTGAAAGGACAGCTTTTCTGTGATGTGTGTGTGTGAGCAACTTACACCCAAGAATGAGTGAATAGCTGTGCGATACTTACACAAGGACATGGGCAACAAGAGCTGCACAAGCATCTTTTAGTGTGGCTGCTGCCTGCTGAAGAAAGCCTGCTCACCTGCCAACTCCCAGGCTACCTACGGAACTTTGTCAATGTCAAAATCCATACCTATGGGATCTGCTGGACTGTCTAAGTTCAAGTCCTCTAGAGTGCTCTATCTCCACATGCTAAGAGAGATGGGAAGATAAACATAGGGTGACCATCTGAGGAGGAGGTGCATTTGCACTTAAAAAAATTCAAGCAGAAATAATTCATTTATTTAACCCAGAAACAGTTCTAATCTGCAACACTGCAATCTGCTTACACAACAACTGTTTTGGCAACCCCCCTCCCGATGTTCCAACAAATATGAAACTGTGTTTGCCATTTGTCTAAGGAATCCTGCATTAATAAACATGAAGAGGAACACTTTTACCTCCCACTCTCAATGACAGGACAAAACAAAGACCAGCTGTGTTCATCAATGGGGCCTTGTTCTGTACATAAAGGCTAATTACATTTTGCTTCAAGCCTACACATAGAAAACTTTACTGCTGTCCCTGTCCCAGCCAGCTCTTGCTGTCCCAGCTGATGCATGAAGACTATCCACCATCAAGGGGTCTTGGCCAGCCTGGGCACTTTTGACCTGTACATTTCTTCCCAATGGGGGTGAGGGAGACAGGATTAGGCATGTAGTGTGTGTCCCTCAAGGTCACAGGAAGATGACACCACTCGGGCCAAGCACTCAGAGCCAGCAGGGGCATGTGTGGGTGCTTCTTTGGCACTCACCACTATGCATGCTGCTCACGTGCCCTTCATGGCTCTTCTCAATTACCCAGTGGTTCAGCTGGAATTATGCCCATTGTACAGGAGAGCTGAGAGGTCACAGCCTAGCCAAAGGAATACAGACAGGTCTAAGCAATGCACCATTTCCAAAATCTATTTCGACTCTGCCCCCAACTCTTTCTCTCCATTCTCAGTTACTAAAGAGTAGAGAATTCCATTTATCAGAGAAAAAAAGACAGCATCCTGAAATGTTTTAAGACTGTTATGAGCGAACATATTATGTCTAGTTAAGCATACACAGGTTAGAACTGAGGTAGATAGCTAAAATGACAAACCCTTCCCAGAAAATAGGGGGAGAACCATGTGCATGGTGCTATGTGATCATTAATACTGAGACCTCTGCCTCCAGATAAGAAAGCAGTCCCACCCCCACCACCTCAGGCCATATTCTATACTTGTGGTGGATTACCTAGGCTGGGGAATCAGACCATTTCTGATCAGGCAGGTGATAGCTGGATTCAATACAAAGCCCAGTTCTTTCAGGCCTGTCACCTGCTCATCCCATTAAGCCAGACCTTCAGAACCCTGGGCAGGCCCTCCCAGAGACCAGCCTGGCCTGGATCATCCATAAGCTTCCTGCAACCTGACCATAACTCATCTTCCAGTTCCAAGTCCCAGTTGGGTGTAATGGCCTGCATTTGTAGTCCCAGCTACTCAGAAGTCTGGGGCATGGGCATGGCTTGACCTGTAGGAGTTCAACACTAGCCTGGGTAATACAATGAGATCCTGATTCAAAAAAGCACAACAAAAAAGCTCTCAAGTCCTTTGTTACTGTCTCTGAGGAAGTATCCTTCATGATTATTTTCCTTCATATTCTCCAGGGAGTCCAGGTGCAGGGAAGGTAAGGCATGGAGTTACAGCTCCTCCCAAAGGCTCTCACCTTCTGGGTCCTACCTGGAATATGAGACAGTCCTGCTAGCACCCGCCACAGGGCACTGTGCTGCTCTTGTCCTGTCTGCCTCCTGCAGAGACCTTGTCAGGCATGTGCCCTCTCCCCTGGATCCAAGCAGCAGTTACAGGGCTGCAATGACCTTCTCCCTGCTGAGGCATGGAGGGCTCAGGATCCAGAGCCTGGTGCAGTTGGTGGGTGGCCTGTAGGGACGCCTACCATCTCTTGAGCCTCACCTGCTACTTTCCCAAGCTGGTCTCTTGCTCCATATGATCTACTCACTACCTGCTTACCACTAGGGAGGACAGGAGGGAGACACAACTATGTTAGCAGTCTGGTGACAAAAGCTACCATCCATACACAAGACATCTTTACAAGACAGAATAATTGCTCCTTCCCCCACACTTCTAGTTTCCATTTACTGTAGTTTATGAAATGAAGTAAGCAATTTTTTTTTTAAAATTTATTTATCTGTGTGTGTGTGTGTGTGGCCAGCTCAGCCCACCAGGGGCCGGGGCTGGCTGGCATGTGGTGC
>NDGN011534929.1:17736-29246 GCA_002564285.1 Tympanoctomys barrerae
AAGCCTCACCAACTCAAATTCGACCAACAATAGAATGAGAGTGTTTTTTTACACCCTGCCAACAGTGATAAAATCAAACTTAATATTTTGCTGTAAAGTTGAGCTTTTTCTCTTTGTAGGAAATGCTTGCTTAGGCAGAGTCAGTTTTTATCAATTTTCAAAAGCTCTTGGCATTGTACAGAAAATTAGTTGTCTTTACAGAGTACAAATATTCCTAATTTATTGATATTTTAAAATTTTATTTTTGTTTTAAAAAATTGTTAACTCTTATTTACATCACTTGTCTCATGTGCTTAGACTTCTCTACTCCAAAATTAAAAATAGAATATGAACCTGTTTTTCCAGTATATATATGACTTAATGTGATGATGATGATGATGATGATGATGATGATGATGATGATGTTGACAACCACAACTGTTTTTGCGTTAATGGAGATTGAACCCAGGACCTTGCATAGTCTTGGCAAACACTACCACTGGACTGCATCTTCACCTTTATTAGTATTTTTAAATCTTTTTTATTTTTATTTTTTTCTGGAACTGGGGATTGAACTCAGGCCCTTGCAATTGCCAGGGAAGCGCTTATTCTACTGAGCTATCTCCCTGGCCCCTATCTTTTTTTCTCTAACAGTCATTCTATCTTTTATTTTTTGTGACACCGGGGTTAATCAAACCTTGCACTGACCTATAGCCACAAGTCATATTTTGAGATGTTTCCTTAATGCCTAGGCTGATCTTAAAATTCTTTTGCCTTGGCCTTCTCAGTAGTTGAGATTGCAAGTGTGTGCATCTTTGCCTGGCTTTAACATCTTTTTATTACTTTTTTTTTTTTGAGACTAGGTCTCATTTTGGCAGAACCTGGGACTGAACTCAAGTCCTTGCGCTTGACAGACAAGCCAGCCCCCAACATCTTATATAATTGCTCCTTTTATCTAATTGGGAAACTCAACTGAAAAATACTGAGATCCCAGGTAAGTTTATTTCTACCCTTTTGTGATACATAAGTTTGTTGTAAGCAGATCACTGCTTGTAATGCTGTCTTCTACATTTTTCACTTCATATTATGTTGGATACTTTCCTCCAGTTATTGTGAATTCCACACAAACTATGATTTTCATGGCTGTGTAACATTTTAGTTAGGGACTCCCTTTTATTCATTTATTGTTGGTAGAACATTTAGATTGCATTTTAGTTAGGGACTGCCTTTTATTCATTTATTGTTGGTAGAACATTTAGATTGCCTGTATTTTCCTATAGCTATCAGTAACACAGTAAAAGATCTCTTTAGACAAAAAGTACTTTCTTAAGAGGGATTTATGTAGGACTGCTTCTCCATTAGCTGAATCAAGGAGGCTGCCATCTTTAGGTCCCCATCTGTGATGCTGTTTTGTTGGGGGTGTGCCTTGCCACACTCACCTGGCAGGGTGGTCAACCTATATCTGCAAGTTTGGGCAGTCTCAAAAGGATTGGCCTTAGTCTCACAGTGAGGCCACAAAGACCTAGGCAGCAACTACAGTGACTGGGTAGCCTGATCTGTAGTTACACAGTCCTGCCACATACCCCCAATTACTGGCTGCAAAAGCTTATCAAAGCTTTTTACTCCTAACTATAATTTCAGTACCTCTTGTTAATTTTTTAAAAAACCTTTTTATTTGGTACACAGTCTCATTACACAGCTCAGACTCATAGTGATCCTCCTGTCGCAGCCTCCCCAATGCTGGGATTATAAGTATGCACCACCATATCTTGTTTTGGTGGCTAGAACAGTGTGCCTGGGTTCCAGGGCAGCAGGGCATGTGGTACAGGAGATAGAACCTGGATACTTGCACTTGCCAGGCAGGTGGCTTAGACTGCTGAGCTATCCCCCCAGCCTGTCTCCTGTTAATGTTAATATGAATATCTTCATGCTAGGGCTAAAACTGAGGATCTTAAATTAACCCAACAGTTTTTTAAAATCCAAACTGAGTTGGAATTGGCCAAGCTCAAGAGTCTTTACAGTTTTTATAGAAATCTTTCATAAATCACCACACCAGTGAAAAATCAATTCATTTGTGGGAGAAGCTTTGGGTAAAGTAAGCCATTGGAAATAAATTGCGTCAGTTTGCTTATTTTGCTAACATGGGCTGAGTACCCTCATATGAAATGCTGGAGGGACCCCAAATGTTCTGAACTTTGGAATTTATTGGATTTGGGGATATTTACATAGGGTTTACTATTTGAGCATTTTTAATCCAAAAGTTCAAACCCTAAAATGTCCCAAATATCCTTATCCTTTATGTATGTATGTGCTGGGGGTAGGACATGCTAAATTCTTGGCCTTATACATGCTAAGTACATGCTGTACCACTGAGCCAATCCTCTAGATCCCAAGTACTTTTGGAACATCTTAGATTTTTGGGTCAGGGATGCCTAGTTTTTGTGGATTTCTTGATATATGAAGTGCTGTGAAGTAATGAAAAAAGAGGAAACAGAAAACTAAGATTCCATGTATATGTGATAAAAATATCAGAATTCATTGAAGAAGGCAAAGTCCACTGTGTGCCCAGAGCTTCCCTATAACACAAATGTGCCCAGAGGACCTGTCTGCTCCTGTCTCAGATGGATAGCCACCAGGTGCCAACTTGTTAGCTCAACAGCCCTGTGCTAACCTCTGGACCTCTTGGGCTTTGAAAGATACCCTCTGCTCTCTGACTGACAGACACTATCAGCCACTAGAAAAGGCCAGTCTACTGAACTGAAGATGACCTCACTGATGAATTAAAATTAAAGATCATGGGACACTTTCATATTTCAACCAAAATTTTGCCTAGAGCTTTGGGGATTTTTGTGTATACTCTGGCTGATTCTCAGGAATATTACTCTGGGAGCACCAGGACCCATGCTTACCTCTCCTTCTCAGCAAAATCATTTTGCAACTTTTGTTCCTTCTCGAGAGCAATTGTCTCTGCTTGGCTCTTCAGAGTCTGTTCATATTCTCGGATTTTCTCTTTAAGTGCTTTTATCGTAACTTCTGCAGAAAAAGAGAGAAAACCTGACAGTAAGAAGCACAGTTTAGTGTGGCTATCTGCATCAGGCTCTTGGAACCTGGATGGAGCTGCATGGTTTAAACTTGAATTTCTCCATGCTGACATAAAATCAATTATTATGTGTCCCTTCAGAGACCTTCTACTCCCAAATGTTAAATTGATCTCGCAGTACTTATGATGAGAAGGGACAACAGATTTTTCTGGAAAGGAGGGTGTGGGCGTCTCTAGAACACTTTAAAACTTCAGTGAGTGTTGGGGGAGGTATACAATGATAAAATATCATCCTACTGGTGGGGGATTGAACTCAGGCTATTGCACTTGCCAAGGAAGCACTTATTTCACTGAGCCACCTCCCGGGCCCCTTGGTTTTCTACTGAGGGAATAAATATTAATAAAGTTTTAGTGTGGGTTTAATTATTTTCTCAGAAAACAGTTCATCATCATGGGACTTTATAGAAGCAGAGGCAGGTGAATCTACAGATTCCTCTGGTCCAGGCACACCTTTGCAGTTTCACAAAGGACAAAGAAGTAAGTACTGCATGGTTAAGAGTGCTATCTTATCAGTTGGGGGTTTCACCCTTGAACTTGGGTGTGGGGGATGCCCTCTGCCAGAGAATCTGGCAAATGTGGGCTGTGCAGACACACAGATGATGAGGATCTGGGCAGAGACACTCAAGTAGCTGGTAGGAGGCCAGGAAGTGTCCCAGAGCCAAGTATGAGAACTTGGGACTCAACAGCTGCACTGAGACTCCAATGAGCCCTGTAGCACTCCACAGATGAGGTCTGTTAGCAGGCAGTCCAGCCTGGGCTCCTCAGTCTTTCTCCTGCTCTGCACAGTGACAGCAGGTGCTTCAACTACCCAAATCAGGACTGTCTAAGTGAAAGCAATGCAAGGAGTAGGTGTAGTCTCTGATCCAGGTGCCTTGGGGAAGGACATCCACTATGCATTTTCCCACTGACTTCTCTCCTTTCACTTCGATCACTGTGGCCCCAACTTGACAGTGGTGCTTCTGAGGACCATTCCCTGCTGCTTATGGAACCATCTCTAAAGAGGCTGGAAAGTTTCTTCCCTACAGGCCTGAGGCAGTCGGGGATTTTAATTTTGTCTTCTTTCTCTAAGGAGGGTGTTCCGGGCTCCACCTATGAGGAAGGTCAATCTCTTCTCTTAAAGGAGCCTTCCCTTTTATTCACCAGGCTATACGATGTCCCAGGCCTAGAGGATAGGGTCCTGCCTAGACCCCAAGTGTTTGTCTATTGGAATGCACGTGACACACACACCAATAGCATTGCAAGAGCTGAAACTCCAATACCACAGGCTGGGCAGGGCTTTTCAGTGAGGCCTGGAAGTATGACACACCTGGAATCCTTCCAAGAAGCATGGGGTCTGTGCCTGATGGGGTCTCTTTGTTGCTGGTAGCTGCTAGGCTGACTGTCTTACAGCTTGCAGTCCTCCTCTGCTGCCCAGATCTGCATCCAGGATACTTCCTGTGTCCCTACATAGGTTCTTAGCCATACATGGCAGATGGTGGTGCGGCAGAAGACACTGACATGCTGGCATGTGTTCGCTGTACCCAGATGCCCAATTCACTCATCTCTAGTGGGGATCTGTATACATGACTTTTTCTTTTCCTGCTCTTACTTCAGGACCATCTTCACTGCGGTTGTTGACTATAGAAACAAGCGATGCACACCCCTGCCCCTCCAAATTGTGATTGTGTTATGCTGAGGAGAGAAAAAATGGTAATTTTCTGGAGATTGGGAAAACTGGTAATCAACAGATAAAGAAGGCTAAGTTCTGACAAAACAACAGTGCTCAGCTGATCTGAGTACAGTGGTGCATGCCTTAATCCCAGCATTTGGGAGGCTGAGGCAGGAGGACTGCTGCCAGTTTGAGGCCAGACTGAACTCTCACTCAAAATAACAGTTCTTAAAAAAAAGCAGACAAAATCTTAAGTGTTGAGTGCCACATATATTACTCTCATTTCATTCTATAACCCCAGTGGGAAGTAGAGAACTACTCCTAAGACAAAGGACATCTAACAAGAAGATGGCTCAAGGCCACATGGCAAGATCCTGGCCACCAAGGGATTCAAACCAAGTCTGTTTGCCTCCAGAGGCTTATTTCTGAGTCTGGACTAAGTGTTCATCTATAAAGCACATGTGAGAGACCTCTGGGGCAGAAACAACTCTCACTACTCTGATGGGTTCCTGGTCAGAACTGGTGATGGAGGCACTGGTTAGGCAGGACAGGGGGAAGCAAAATCTCATACAGCCCTGTGGGTCCTACTATAAACTTCAATACACAATAGCAAGCTCAATAAATATCAAGGGTGGGGCTGTCAAAATTAGACATCTGAGAGAACAAATACAAAGGACACTCCCTTAACATAATGTCTCTGTATAAACCACATGTGCATATTTACAGGTTATCTGTCATGTGGGCACTAGACAAAGGTGACAAGAAAGAATTCCTATTGGGAATGGCAATACTTTCTTTTAAAAGGATCATAGCTTAATAAGCCCAATATTTCATTTTCAAGCAAGGCAATGCTATGCCTTTAAGTTCCAAAACCTCACCATATTGTCTATGAAGCTAATGGGGTCTGGAATGACTTTGGCTCCCCCAATGTCTTGTCCCTTATGTTTCCCAGCTCCAGCAAGGTTGCCCCTCCCCCATTTGAGGGCTTTGCTCAGAGACCCCTGAGAAAAAGGCCCTAAGAGGGCCAGCAAGATAACTCAGTGGACTAAGTGCCTGCTTAGACAAGCACAAGGACTAGGTTTCGATCCAGGCACCACTGCTACGCCACCCCTGCCCCCAGGCATGCTGAGTCAGCCACCAAGACTGGGCATGGTGGTGCATGCTTGTAATCCCAGAGCTGGGGAGGCTGAAAAGTGGAGGATCGGAGTTACACAGTGAGACCCTGTACCAAATACATATACAAAAAAAAGGGTCCTGGGGCTTGCTCCATTTATAGCCTTATACCTCCTAGCTCTTTCCATGTCACCCCAGTTTCTTTATGGATCGTCCACAACCATTCCTTCCTCCTGACTCTACTTTTGACATTCTCAAAGCCAAAGGACTTTGCACAGTCTATACTCTGTGTCTTGTAGCTCTCTAAGCCTATTGAATAGAAAGCCACACAGAGGACCAACCAAGTGGCTGCCTCCCCTTTCTACTCAATTCCTGATCCTCACTCCACACAGGTTAGACTGTGATGGGGAGTTAGCTGAAAGCATGCTGGTGTGGTCAGAGAGGCTGTGAGTTTTCTTTGACACAGGAAGCGAGGAGGTTCTGGATTTGGAATGCATCTGGATTTTAGGTGAGGGAGGGACTTCCTTGTTCTTCCCTGACAGGAGAAGCCAGAACACCTTTGCCCTCTACCTTGTTGATACGGGCAACCACACCAAGAGGCTGTTTTCTTTCATGAGAGGCATAATGAATAGGTAAAGCCAACAGGAAAGAGCAGTAAGCAACACAGCCTGTGAAGATGCGTCTAGTCTGGAGCCTTAATGGATCAGCAGCAATTACTAAATGACTTACTGTGTGTGACCCTTTGATCATGAGTTGGCTCTCTGACAGGTGTCGCCTGGAGGCAATACATCAGTCTTTTAAAAGGCAGACCCTATCACATGATGATACAGCAGGAATTTTCAAAGAATCCTGATCAGCCCTGTCTGAGGGCAATAAAATCACACATAGTCATTGTGCAGAGGAAAAGTTTGACTTCGAAACAGCTAAGTATTATCATTAGCTCTCTTTAATGATTCTTTCTCTTGCCCCACCCTGGCTTCATGATGTGGGTAACAAGTAGAACTAGTCCCAACAGTAGGTGAAAGCAATTAAGGAAAAAAAAAAAATAGGGGGAAAGGAAAGCAAAGGACATTCTTTCCACCAACCTTGATTTTTCACTTCAGCAAATTCCTTGTTGTATTCTTCAAGAGTTTCCCTAAGTTTCTGGTTTTCCGTCTCAATGTCATGCAGGCGCTGCACTTTGAGCTGCAGTTGCTGCCCCAGATCCAGGGCTGGCACTGGGTCTGCACAACAGGAGAGTACACGTCAGCTCACCCTGAACCCCACCCTCAGGGAGGACCGGCTGGAAGTGGCCTTCTGGGTGCTTGGGAAGCCACCTCCTACAGGCTCTCCTGGAGCTTTACCTCCTCCCACACAGTCCTGGGACCACTGGCCAGGCGGGGGCTTCTCTGCTGTTTGACAAAGGAGACTCACGCCAGGATCCTCAATGTGTGAAAACTGGGTGGAAGTAGCCTTGGGAGTCACTGGTATCTTCCAAGTCTCTTGGTATGGTGTAATGATTTAATGATTTTCTCAGGCAGCAAGGGGAAAAGCGCCCTGGGAAAAATCCCTGATTGACTAGAACTGTGCTTAGACAGGTGCCTGTAAGGTTAAAGTCCCTAGTTACTTTGTAAAGCTGGTGGTAACCCCTGACACTCTGAAGCCTCAATACTGATAGAACACATGGGTGGTGGGCAGTTTCTCATTTGTGTCTCACAGCACTGGGAAGGGGGAGATGGGACAGAAAAGAAAGCTCTGCAAGTAGAACTGGTCCAAGGCTGCCTGGCCAGTTTGTGGGCACAGAAAATATGACCCAAATCAGTTAGCTCCAAATGACTATTCTTCATGACACAGAAGGCCAACTCATAATAAAAGGGATCCTCAAGCTTTAGAAGAGGCCACCTATTTCAGGGCATGATCACTTTTCACTGCTATCCTTCTTCACTGATGACAGATGCTGAGGACAGTCAAGTGGGCAGCTGCCTGGCCTAGCCAGCTAGGTTACCAAGTGTCTGATTATAATACAAAGAGCAGGACAGTATGCAGGCCAGTTCTGTGAGGTCTTCTGATCAAATGAATGTGATATCTGCAATCAAAGTTTTTTAATAGATTTTAATCGCAAGTTGGAGACCAGAGACATGCAATTTATGAGGCTGACTCTTGGCCCCGGTTTTACCATTCATTCAGCAGACAACAGACATTAAATGTTCTTTTGTGTCAGTTCAATCTTTATTTTTCCTTCTGCTGCCTAGGAAGCAATAATAATCTACCTGCTGGGCACCACTGGAGCACTTCCTAGGAATTCTCAGGTTCTGTCAGAGCAGAATACTCAAGTCTGCTGGGCTCAGAAAGATTACTGAACATACTTCTGGCATGGGCACCAACCTCACTGTGAGATGCCTGTGGAGATTTAGTCTCCCACTGTGGAATGTTAAACACCATGCACGGCAGATCAACATGGATATATATTTAAGAGCTCACTTAATTTTCTGATGCCAGAGCCATTAATTTTTCAGACCACCCTTGCTTTGTGGAATTGAGATCTGGGCCCAAGTAGCAGCCAGGAGCTCTCCGTGATGCCAACGTCTCTGCAGAGTTTACATGAAGTGGCGCTAGGCTATGTTGGTTCAAGTCAGCAAAGCCAAGTGACAGGTCTGATGCCAACATGGTCCATCATTCAAAAGCCCTGTCCACTAGCTATTTCTTCTGGACCATTTATTTATATATTGTCTCTGACTGCACCGCCTTCTCATTTATGTTTTTTCATTATTTTAATCAGCATTAAAATATTTATGTTAAATTAGACTTCAAAAGCAATTTTGGAAGATGATTCTAAAGAGCAGTAACAATGGGAAAAATGGAACTGTCATTTGAGGTGCAGGCTGTTTTTTTTTTTCCCCAGGTTGGTGGTGTTGGTTTTGGATTTGAATTTCAGTATCTTCCAAGAAACCTTCCTGTGCCTCCTCCTCTACCTCCATGGTCTTGTGCTGGGCAAATGGAGTGAAGGAAAGTAGCTGTATGCCCACAGCTGCCTCCGTATTTAGCTATAATTTGATTCAAAGGTCAGGGAAGAGAGGTCAAATGTACCACTGCACTTGTAGAGAATTTTATTAACTTTCACTTATGTCAGTTTTCCTGAATAACTGCTAGCACCAATTATAGTTTTAAAGAACTAAGTTGGTATACCACACTCCATCCCTAAAATTCCTGTCAATATATCTGGTCCATTTCTTTTCAAAGGCCAAGGCCTACTATGTCTACTTGGATGAGAAAATAACTTATTTTATTTGATTCTGTAAGGAAGCCAGTGACATAAAAATTACATGTATATTATTAAGTGAATAGTAACTAGGCCTATGGAGACATTTCTAAAGTGTCAGACTGTAAACAAAAATCTTAACAATCTCCTAATTACTCACTATGATATCTATATTTAAATGAACATGATTAAAGGTCAATGCTGAAGTAACAAAACTGGTCACAGGACAAGGAAGGGATTGCATACTCAAACATCTCTGTACATTAAGCTTCTAACTTTACTGTATATATACAGTTGAATGACTTAAAATGCCTATAGCATTTGAATATTATTTTGGGATATGTAAAAAGCATTGCTAAAGTAGCTCTTAGGCTTAATTTCTATTACTTGTATTAAAAGAACAGCTAATTACTACATGACAATATAATGATTCTAGCATGTTTGGGCTGGAGACCAAAACAATGAATTTCAGCAAGCCAAACCCAGACCTGCATGCTAATCTGGGGAAATCACAGCTTTTTGTCTTGTTAATGATTTCCAATGCCATTTAAACCCCCCAACAAGTATTGTTAGATCTTATGCTGTATGTCACAAGGCTCAGATCTCAGCAGCTCAATTAGGGAGTTTCTGGGGGAAGCAAAAGAACACACCCATATGTAAAAGAACACACAAAATTCCTGTAACCCTTGTCTTCCCAATCTACACTAATTCAACAGGCTTGGCAACTAGCTCCATGACAAACTTGCAGTGTTTTATAATCATCTAACAGTTAATTCCTAAAACATTCTCTGAGGTATTATTGTAGCTCATTATACAACCCAGAACTCAAAGAACATAATTATAATAAACAACAATACTGTCACCTGTATTTATTCAGCACCTTTTGCTAAGTGTGTGTAACATTATCTCATTAATTCCAGCCCTCACAGAGAGGATGGGGGAGGGTGCTGTAATGTGTCAGGCACTGGCATCTTACCCAGGGACAGAAAGAGAGAAAGGACAATGGCCAGGCAAACAGGTATGAAAAACTCTTAAGAATTTTGCTTCCCTAACCAGCAGCTAATTCAGTCTGTTCAAGTACTAATTTATCAAGTATTGCCTAAATGACTATGTGTTCTGGAAAAAATGTGGTTTAAGCTAGGGTGGACACAACACTTGGTTAAGTTAGCAGGAAACAGCCTCACATGAGAGGTAAACCAGGTTTAAAAAAAAAAAAAAGTAAAGCAAGAGAAGACCAACTGTATGTGAGACAGATACACCAGACAAATTAGCGCCCTGAACTGATAGTGGTTTTGCTAGTGGATAAGCAGACTTTGACTGATAGAAACTGTGGGGAGTCAGTTATGTGGGTGACATATAGGTGGGGAGCAAGGAGCAGTGGCAGGCACGGCCCAAAGAATAGTTCAGCTGGAGGATTGGTATGCACATTCTACGACATCAGGGCCATTCAGGTACTGAGGGAACATGGGAGTGAACAGGACAAGATTTCTGCTGGCAAAGGCTTGTTATGGGGCTGTACAGCCCTATGAAAATACTAATGAACTGAGAGAAATAGAGAGGAAACAAATACCAAGACAATTATCTTTGGGTACTGCTGAGTGGGCAGAGAGAAAACAAGGTGCACAGACTAAAGAGTCCAGAAGAAGGGGGGTGTCCTTGAGACAGGTTACTAGGGATAGTTCTGGAGGGGGCCTGAGACATGGGGCTGGGTGGCAAGCATAGTCATTTGCTCTATGCAGCAGCAGCAGCCAGTGCAAAGAGCCTATGCTGAGTTGTGAATATGGCATGTAGCTGCAGTGAAGGGAGAGGACAGTGGTAAAGAAAAAGTAGTTACAAAGGTGGACTGACCTCCAGAATTTAAAGAGCAGCATGCATAGCAGTACATGCCTATAATCCCAGCACTCTGGAAGGCTGAGGCATAAGGATCCAAGTTTGAGGCCAGCCTGGGTAACTTGGTGAGACCTTGTCTCAAGATAAAAACAAAAATGAAAAAAAGGTTGGGTGGGGATGTGACTCAATGTGAAGGCCTTCAGCTCAATATCAGTATTTAAGGAAAAGAAAAATATAAATATAATAAGGGGAGAAATGGAAGATGTAAAGGAGAGCTGAATTTGAATTCAAGAGCTGAAAACACAGAGTCTGAAATGGACCGGGCCTTGGGAAACTGTCAGAAACACAGGACTTTCTTACAAGTCAAGTCACTAAGGCATAAGCATAAACATGAGTTCTAATGGGCTGGCCAGATAGCTCAGTGGAGGGGTGGGGGCTCAATCCCAGCCAGCATGCAGGTCCCGCCCCTGGGGCACACTGAGACAGTGACTGACACTGGGCATGGTGGTGCACTCCTATAATCCCAGTTTGGGAGGCCAAAAAACAGGAAGGATCACTACAAGTCTGATCTGTGTAGTGAGACCCTGTAGACCCTGAACTAA
>NDGN011534934.1:759-13193 GCA_002564285.1 Tympanoctomys barrerae
ACAGAGACAGAGACAGAGACAGAGAGACAGAGACAGAGACAGACAGAGAGAGACAGAGAGAGATAGAGACAGAGAGAGAGAGACAGAGACAGAGACAGAGACAGAGACACAGAGAGAGAGAGAGAGATTATGGATTCCTCCCTTTCCTGGGACCATAATTCCTGTAGATGCAGAGAAAACCAACCACTTGCAGACCCACAGCCCTTGTCCCAGGGCCTCATTACTATTCAGCTGCTGTAGGTGGCTGCGGGGACTGAAGTCTCCTCCTTGGCATTTTATCCAGAACAAAGTGAGAAAGAACCATAACAAAGTTCAAAGGATTCTTTTCTAAGGCCACCACTTTCCTGTGACTTGGTGTAAAACAGATTGGTTTCATTTGGAGTTCTTCCTGCATGCAAGCAATAAAGCATCAAACTTCATTTGCTATGAATACGAGACAGGAAAAATGAAAAGGGGAAAAATTGCTAGTGGTTTGGTTGTGCTTCAGATTTGGGGCCCCTTCTCCAATGAAAAGGGTAGAGTATGTTTTCCTGAGTTTAGCTGCAGTTATTTAGGGTATGACAACCAGAATTTTAAGAGGCTTTCAGTAGAGAAGACAGAAGTGCCTTAGTCCATCTTTGGTGGTGTCGTTTGGGTTTTATGATTAAGAAAATTCAGCAAATCCACTTCACTTAGCTTGTGTTAGGTGACCAACTGTGTTTTACCTGCCCGCTAGGACAGTTCTCCGGCGCTAATCACCATCCTTGCAATAATAAACAAAATGCCTTGCGGTGCTGCAGCTACCCGCCACTTTACAGTTTCTAAACAGTTTGAACATCAGCCCTATTCTCTTGATTCTCTATGTAAATGTCATTTATTTACTTGGTATAGGGTCTCGCTACTGAGCTCCGACTCCTAGTGAGCCTCCTGTTTCACCCTCCCCAGCACTGGGATTACAGGTGCGCGCCACCACGCCGGGTTCCGAGGCCTGACATGGTGCGGGTTCTGGGGCTCGCGCAGCCTGCGCCACCAGGGATGGAACTTGGATCCTTGCGCCTGCCAGGCAGGCACTTAGGCTGCCGAGCTATCTTCTCAGCCCCTCCTGATTCATTTAAACAGTTCTGTATACAAGAATAGCCAGCTTCTTTCCACATAGGCAATTCAATTTAAGTAATTGTTTTCTCAAATTCATCTACCTTGTAACTATCAAACCAGGTCACAAGCTGGGATTTTCTGCACAAATATTTAATATTTTCCCTCTCGCGTCACACAGCTGAAGCTTTCTGAACTTTTAGAGAAACTAGAGAATACTGTAACAGCAGTCCCAGCCACAGTGCATTAAAGTCTTTTGTTAATCAATACTTTAGTGCTCCTCTAATCTAGCCTTTTGAGATCCCTGCCTATTTGATGGGCATCAAAAATGCATCAGAAAATTTTAAGAGGCTTTTAACTAATAAGAAATACTATTAATATTTTAAGTAAAAAGCTGTATGAATTACCTAAATTTCTTATTTAAATACCTAGTTCCATTAAATATTTTGGAAAAGAAGTTATCAGTGTCAGCAATTAGCCGGTCATATCCCTTCGAGCCAATGAAGAAAAGGTTTGTGTGTACTTGAACAGATGCTCTTAATGACTCTGTAAATATGTGTAATTGGCTTCATATGGGATGAAATTTTTATTTTAAAGTGATTTATTTAATTATATGTATAATTAGCTCTGTGTACAAAATGATCATCTATACCTATATTATTTACGGGTGCATATACATCCCTATGCATGCTGCAACTTACTAGTGGCGTTTGTCTCGCAGTAAAATTCTCAAGGAAACACTTCAAATGACTTTTTTGACTGGCTCAGGCCAAGGGCTCTTTCCTGTCTCTCTCTCCCCAGCAGGGGTTCAACGCGAAGTGGAAAGAACAAAGGGCCGGAAACAATAGGGAATCCTGGGCCAAGACTCCAGTCCTGGAACCAGGTGGCTGACAACCTGCATGCAAATTATGGCAAGCTATGGGTTTACCAGTTGTCAGGATTTTTAGTAAAAGGCGAAAGATTTATACAATCTGAAGAGAAACCAGAGTATAGTTGTCAGGATTTTAAACACACACACATACACACATACACACACACGTATATTACAAGAGATTTTTGGAAAATTGTAACACATGATAACATATATAATATACATATGTACATGCTTGTATAAGCTTTCCTCCATTTTATTAGTTTATGCTACACAAAATTGTACTTATTTGCAGCATAGATGAAAGAATATGAGCTTATTTCTTTATCATTTTTAAACTCATTTGGCAAGCAAATAATCAAATCCACAGGCATATGTTACTTATCCTGCCTCTTAATGCAGCCGCATATAAATGAACATCTCTACTTAGAAGTCATTATTGATTGAATTATGTTTCTCCCAAAGAGATAAGCTGAGTCCTAATCTTAGTAGAATGTGAGCTTATTTGTAAATAATGTCACTGCAGCTGTAATCAGCTGGGACGAGGTTGCTCCTGGAGCAGAACTGGAGCGCTTCATCCACTGTGCCGCTGTCAGGGTGAGGCCAGACAGAAGGGGACGTCACGGGGCAATGGAGGACAGAGTGGCATGTGCCACACCAGCCAAGGCAGGCGGAGGACCGCAGAGAGTCACCAGGCCTCAGCAACGGCGGAGAAGAATTGTGTGCAGTCTCAGGGGACACACGGCCACCGGGCATCTTGATTTTGAGCTCAGACCTCCAGAATGGTGCAAAAGAGATTCTTGGTTTGAGCCACACCACTTGTTGGGTTTTGTTACCATGATCTTAGAAAGGTAATGCAAAAATAGAAAAAGCAAAATAGTGTAAAGCAGAGCGTAATACATGAAGATTATTTTAATTCTGGAAGAAGAGAACAGTATTGAAACTTACTTTGCATTACTAATCATTTCACTGTTCAGATTTTCACAGTAGGTCATTGTGTTTCACAGTAGGTCTATTCCTACAACAATAGACTTAAATTTTGTACTGAAATTTAGGTTTCAGGGAATATACACTAAGAAAAACCTTTAAATTAGAAGTTTGGAGAATAAACTTTATCGCATACCTCCAACTGAGTTCAAGAACATGGGGCTTTTACTTTTATTTGTTTATTTATTTATTTATTTATGCACTTGGTACAGAGTCTACAGGGTCTCACTACACAGAGAGGGCTCATAGTGATTCTCCTGTTTTCAGCCTTCCAAGCGCTGGGATTACAGACGTGTGCCACCATGCCTTGTCTCAATCACCTGCTTAGCAAGCCCTGGGTCTGGGGTCAGCACAGCAGGCTAGGGATCAGAGCCCAGTCTCTGCACCTGCCTAAGCAAATGTTTTAGTCTACTGAGCTATCTGGATAGCCTCATGGGACTTTTAAAAGGGAGACATACTTTATGAAAAGGAATTCTAAGGTCAAGATACAGCACAAGTAAGAGGAGATAATATGAATAAAATGCTATGGGAAAACTTAAATTTCAGTGCAAAATTTGAGTCTGTTATAGGAATAGACCTACTGTTAAATAGAATGACCTACTGTGAAAATCTGATCAGTGAAATGATTGGTAATGTAAAAAGCTCAAATGAGATAGATAACAAAAGAGAACAAACTTGAAAACTTTTTAAAAAATGTATTTAGTGCAGGGTCCACGGGTCTCACAATGTAGATCAGACTCATAGTGATCCTTTTGTTTTCAGCCTCCCATTGCTTCTCAGCCTTTTGGCTGAGATCAAGTATAGTATCTGTTTTCAGCCTCCCAAGCACTGGGATTGCAGGTGTGCACCACCATGCCCAGTCTCAGTCACCATCTCAGAGTACCCTGGGGTCAGGGCCGGCACAGCTTGTGCTGCCAGAGATTGAACCCCGGTCCCTATGCTCTGCCTAAGCAGGCATTTTAGTCCACTGAGCTGTCTGGCTGGCCCACTGAAAACCGTTATCACACAAAAAAGGAAAGTTTGAATTGCATGAAACCAACAGTTATAGATGTGTTTGAAGAAAATCTTGGGCTGGCCTGATAGCCCAGTGGACTAAGCATCTGATCTGGCAAGCCCAGGGATCAGGGTTCAATCCCTGGTCACACATACCATGCTGGTGCCACTCCCAGGGGAGCGCTGAGCCAATGACTGAGTCTGAGTGTGGTGGCGCACTCCTGTAATCCCAGCGCTGGGGAGGCTGAAAACAGGAGCATCACCATGAGTCTGATCTGCATAGTGAGACCCTGTACCAAAGTACCAAATACGTAAAAATGAAAAAAAAAAAAAAACCTTATGCAGCTGAAATACTATCCATCAATATGGACAATATAATGTATATATAAGAATAACACAATTTTCCATATGAGTATTAGTTCTGATCGTTCAGCTTCCTGAAGCTTGACATAAAGTGGCACTATACATTTTATCTGGTTTAATCCTATGTAGGGTAGGAAGGTAAATCCAAGCACAATGATGGCTGAAATCAGAGTTTCCTTTCTTTACATTTTAATGCAACTGTATTTTGTATGATTTACTTTCATGTCCTATATGGAGTATTGAACCAAGAAAGAAAGCCTAAATTTGTGCTTTATTCTCAAAAATGATTTCTGCTTTGAGGTAATTTTTAAATCATGAACTAGAGAGAAATGGTATCTGTGTACACTTCTGCCTGCTTTTGGCAAAATAAATATAGCGTAGAAGAAAGCAGAAGCTGGGATTGTCCCAAAAGGGAAATTGAGGCAACTGACTGGGTTTATTCAGGTTGTCCGAACAGAAAAAAACATTTATCAATACAGAGGAAACAAAGAAAGAAAGGGGGTGCAAGGCTTTGCACAGGCAGAAAAACAGGGTACCATGCGGAAGCGGACTCTCAGGGTTCTCGGAAGGGTGGAGGCCACATTGCCTCTGAATAGGTGGTGAAGACACCTGCGCTTTGGTTTGGGTGCTCATGGGGCGCTAAGGCGCGCTTCAGCGGTGTCGGTAGGAAACTGCATACTGAAACGCTCCGTAGTGGCCTTTAGACATGGAGGTACACACTGAAACATATTTTTTAATTAACTAAGTTTAGTAGTACATTTTAGGTGTGTATCACGATCCCATTCATCCTAGGGAATGTGTACCTGCACACAATATATCTTGATTCTTTTCCCCATTTCCTTCCCCTCCCTTCCACCTCTCTTCCCCTCCTTATTTATAACAGCTTTGTTTCCATTGTTTCCTTCTTTTCTGCTTTTTCTTCTTCCTTCCCCCCTCCTCCCTCCCTAGTTCCTTTCCCCATTTGAACATTTTTTCCCCTCTCACAATGTCTGTTGTATCTATTGGTTCCTAGTTACACGTTCAATTTCTCACACCTGTGAGACAATGTGATATTTAAACAATGTGTCTGATTTATTTCCCTAAGACTATGGTCTGCGGATGTATCAAGTTAGCTAGAAATATCTCAGGTTTGTCTTCTTTATGGCTGAGTAATACTCTATTATAGAATAAGAAGCACATCTTCTTCATCCATCTGCTGGTGGGAATTTAGACTCTTTTCAAGACTGAGCTAGTAGAAGCCACACTCTTATCAATATGGGTGTCCCTAGATCACTGTGGTATGCTACTTTTAACTTTTTGGAAGACATCAAGACAGAGAATAGCTAGATAAATTGGAACCTCTAGTTTTAGTTTTTTTTCTGAGGCATCTCCATACTAATTTCACTAGTGGTTATACCAGTTTACACTCTCCCCAACAGCAAAAAGGGGTTCCTTTTCTCCCACAGTCCCGCCAACATTTGTTACTTCCCCCCTCCTCCCTCCCTAGTTCCTTTCCCCATTTGAGCATTTTTCCCCTCTCACAATATCTGTTGTATCTATTGGTTCTATTGTATCTATTGACTAATTTGTTATTGGTTGGCTTCTTGATAATGACCATCCTTTCTGGAGTGAGATCGAAATACTTCCCAGATGAAGAAGTAAAAACTGCAAATAAATACATGAAAAACTGTTCAGCATCCCTGAAACTTACTTTTCATTCTTCCTTCTAGTGGTCATTTCTCCTTTGAGCAAATGATGCCATTTTCCGACAGCTATATGAGCACATATTTCCTGAGATTTACACAAGAAACCACCCAGGTGGGCTCTGTGGAGCAATGGGATTTGCCACAGCGGGGCTTTGTCTTGGCTAGTCATTAATCATCTGGGAACTCGCAAAGTAGCAACATCTGATTTCCATCCCCAACAATTCTGACTGACCTAGGGGCATGGCCCAGAACTCAGTATTTGCAAATGTTCCTCCAGCAATTCTAAGGTGCAGCCGAGACAGTACCACTGAGGACTAGGTGGGTACGAAGCTGACAGTAGGAGCAAGGGACCATCTCTTCTTCTGAGATTATTATGTACACAAAGTAAGGGTCAGTCCTCTGGGGTCTTCCTATTAAAGCAGCTGTCATCTTTACAAATGCATGTGCCCAACAGCACGCACCTTTCCAATGGCCTCTGCTTTTCCAATCCCTCCCTCGCTAATTCCAATCCCTCACCATTAGGCTCAGGCTGAGAAACTCAAAGAGGACCTGACAAGGGTGGGCAGCCTGGAATTCATTAAGGTGTGGATTGAGCAAATAAATCTTTCTTTGTCCTGAGCTACATTAGCTGATGCATAGAATGAGGTTGAAGCATGTGACATAATCATATAGTACTTCTTTTATTCCTACAATAGGGGCTGGGAACATCCAATGGCATTTTCTGTGATCTGTTTGACTCTGTTTAAAAAGAAGTCATGAGACAGATGGATGTCCTGCTGACAGCCGCCCAGGAGACTGGCTTCAGAGAGACCGGTGGGAAGCTGAAAGCAGTTTCAAAGCGATGGGGGGAGGACGCCGCACAAATCCTATTAGCCAATACTGGGGCTCATACATCTGAGCACCTCCAAAGAGAAACTCTCCTGCCTGTCTTTTCGTACTATTTGTTCGCACTTAAAAATCTATTAAAACCTCCTCTAGCCCTGGAAAGGAGCACATCTTCTCCTTGTGCCTATCCTCAGCCACAGTGAATGGATCTGTACTGAGAGATGTCAGCCACATTAATTGTCCCTGTGCACTTTTCTGAAGTAGTCAAAAGAAAATACTAACTTTTATGTGTGTCCTTTGATGTGGTCCATGCTCAGTGCTAGCACTCCCCCCCCCAAAGGCTCACTCTTCAGTAAAGAAAAATAAATAAATAAAGGTCTGATGGAACCATCTCTCTTTCAAGAAAATCAATAGTCAAACTTGAAGTGATCTCACTTGAAATGGAACACAAAAGCTTCTTCAGCCTATTAAATAGGTACACACGGGCCACAATTTGTATCTTTTGGTTCTACATGCACTATGAAGGAAGAGTTAGAAAATTGCATAAATATGCATTGAGTGCCTGTATCAGTTTGTTATCCACAAACCCAAACTCATAGCATAACAGAAAAAGCAAAGATGCTCATGTGAAAAAATAGGGATTTGAACACTGAGTTCACCATTTCCAGGTTGGGCAACTTGTACTGTGCGTGTCTTATTTTCAAGAGTGTTAAATAAGAATAACAGCATGTGCAGTACATTATTGTTACCTACTGAAGGCAATGCATTCATAACACCTAACCTCACCTACTCTAGCCATTCACCAAATGACAGTTACATTTTCATGCTTGGCAGTGTTCTCTTCTCTGTGTTTCCCAAGCAAGGCAAAAATCTGTGAAACCTAAACATTCTCCAAGAACTAGTTCTTAATTATTTCTCTGGTAATGAACTTTGAAAGTGGGCTCTGTACTAAATATTCCCTATGTTCTACATACAACAGTTAGAGAGCTCTGCCATGGAACAACTCTTCTGTCTTCCAAATCCCATAAAAAGTCATTTTTCAGAATATACCCTGTGTCTTATTCCTGGAGAAGGTAACAAGGTCAAGGGCAGTAGATGTGATATCCAGTCTCAACAAAGTACTCAATAATTTCCCCTTGAGTCAAGAAGAAAGGGCAATGCAATGACTTCCCTGGGAAGTAGTATCGAGAATGGGATTTGTTGTTGAGTATGGTAAAATTTGGAAGCTTGAAACTGCATCAATGACAGAAACATCTCCTGAATTACTAGCCTGAAAAGTGTGATCATTATACTGGGAATGTGTAATTTTCATTTGATCAATGTCTTTCTCACACTGCGGGCGATTTCTTGACATGTGGTGGTGGTGCCCAAGGCTTCATTACTGCCTAGTCACATTCATTTACCAGAATGCCACAATAATAAGGTTAAAAGCAATGAGATTACTTGATCCATAGAGGACAGAGATGATTAATCCACCTCTCCTTAGATGTGTTTTAGAAAAAAACACAAAGACTGAATGAGTGGCAAGGAATTGAGGGTAGAGACGCTAAATAGGAACTTTTTGTTTGTGAAAATATTTCAGTCAAGGTCAGACATACACTTACTTAGGCAGATGTAGAGCTGCAGAATTTGATTCCCTGGCCTGCCTCGCCTGCTCTGCCCCAGGGGTGCGCTGAGACAATTGCGACTGGGCGTGGTGGCGTACACCTGTACTCCCAGCACTTGGGAGGCTGTAAACAGGAGAATCACTATAAGTCCAATCTATGCAGTGAGACCCTGTAAACCCTTCCCTAAAACACAAAAAGAAAAAAGGTCAGACGTACAAAAGGAAGCAGTGGCTACCCAAGATTGACTTCTGTCCTTTTATGTCATGCATTTTACCATCATTTTTCTATTATTGAGGATATAGTCTCCCTGTAAAAAGTCAAAAACATAGGTTGGGTTTCAGGCCATTATTTAAAACTTAAAAAGCCTGCCCTTAACACTCCTGTGTAGCCAGTCCTGAATCAGCTGTGGGGGGATTTTGTGGATGCTCCTTTGGAAAGGGAAAGTGTCGGGTGTAAGAAGCAGACCGAAGATTTCCTCATTTCTTCTCACCTGTAATTGCGAATAGTTGTCTCTTCTCTGCTGTGTGAACACAATAAAAAGGTGAATGATCATTGGTGCACTACTCCATTCTTGAGCAAGTAGGAATCAAGGTAAATCGAGGTTGAAGTTGGAGCTCAGGACGAGAGCGCTGGCACCCAAAGCTTGGATTTCACCCCAATGCTATCAAAACAACATAAAGCAAAATATTAGAGTCCCACTACGAGTTTAGAAGCAAGGCAAAAGGCTGTGAAATCTTTGTGCTCTCAAAGCACTGGGTCTTATATTCTGTACACAACAGTTGCTTCTAAAATACCTTCAGCCTCCAGGATGGTAGAAATACATGCAAGTACTAAATGCGACCGATAGTGATCTAACATGCACTGGAGATCTTAATTATATCCCTTTTTTCATCTGGAATTCTGAATCCTTGTTTCTTTTGAATCATAATAATACTTCATAGCTAAAAGCAGATCATTTCTAATTGTTTCCCAGGGAGCACCATTTGAACGACTATTATATGGAGTTTAAGCTCTAGGTGTATAGCAAGGGCAGCCATTTGTT
Source organism: Tympanoctomys barrerae (assembly GCA_002564285.1). Classification (NCBI taxonomy): domain Eukaryota; kingdom Metazoa; phylum Chordata; class Mammalia; order Rodentia; family Octodontidae; genus Tympanoctomys; species Tympanoctomys barrerae. The sequence continues at coordinate 10,204 of NDGN011534934.1, forward strand.
TGACAGTCTTTGTTTAAATATTTGAAATAAGCATGGGTAATATACCAAAGAAGAGTAATTTCTTGCTCTTTATAACTAGTTTCCTTTTGACTTTCTAAAACCTAGTTTAACTATTCTGCTATTACACTCCATTCAGAGACGTGGGCTCTTAAGAACCGGCTCATTATCTTAAACAAAACCTCAATATTTCCTTAAAATACCTTAGGGCCCCACGACCATCTTCAGCACAGATTGCATTGGTAGAATTAATTCCTTCTCGTGTACCTAACCAATCATTCAAAGTGCATAGCAGGTCAGCCTTCATCAAGTCGGCTACTCCATCTCTTTCGTTAATAGAAACTGACATTTCAAATTTCAGATGTTATAAATACCTCAACAGCTATGCACTCTGCACATGGGTGAGGAAAACCTGAAGGAACACCTGCTTTGCATGTAGCCATGCAGAGGCCTCTAAGATGGTGCATTGTGTTTGAATTCCCAAACATGACTCTCAGGTTTTTTCACATCTTCCTATGCATGCTAATAGCAAGAAGGTAGTATTCATTTAGAAATTCAAATTCTACAGGAACATCCGCAGATGTCATGACCAGTAATGTGTGATCAGTGTTTGACCTTTCTCCCTCCCTGTGGAATTTCATTAATTCTGCTATTCATTGTGAAAGGATCTGTTTGCCAAGCTTCATGCAGCAGCTTGATGGAATTGTGTTCACCCAGACTATAACTTACTTCGCAAAGATGTTATGAGTGGTGGTAGGTGGTAGGTTCAGTCCCCAAACAATGATTCAAAATATAATAAATTAAGTGCACGCCAAAATTGGTAGAAAAAGGTAGAGATATAAAAGACATACACAAATTACGTGTGAATTAGAATAATACAGCATTCATTCACAAGTTCACTCATTCTATAATTATAGATTATGTAATATGCCTTGTAACAGAGAAAGGCAGAGCATTTAATCTGCATACTATACGGTACTGTATAGTATTCTATTACATATAGTATTATACATTATCACATATTGTGCAGCAAGGAGGGGGCCACTGGGAATTTAAAACAAACATGTTGATCTATCCTACGATCTATCAGGGAGCAAAACAACAAATTCTTGGAGACTATAGAAGGACCACGTAATTTTTAATTTAGCCTAGGGAGCCAGGGGCAGTGCTTATCAAGGAGAGACGTGCATTTACCACGTTGGCAGACAAGACATTAGTTCGGGAACAAGGAGGACAGCACATGCCCCAAATGCAGACATACTCAGCGTGTCTGGAGTACCTCCCGTGAAGAAGTACAGTGAGGCCACAAGTCAGCTGATTTCAGGGCCCACGTCAGAATCTTCCTGGAGTCTGTGGGAAACAGAATAGCTGTAAACAGAGATGATTCATGATCAGATCGACACTGTACAAAAACACCACACACATGAAGGGTACAGAGAATGTCACAGGCAGGACCAGCAACACCTGCTAGGAGACTGCTGAAATCCAAGCCAAGACATGGGATGGCGTGCATTTGTGGCGATGGCAAGGTGAGTGAAAGGGAAGGCCATAAAACTTGGTGGAGTGTGAAATGCATGAGTAGAAGCAGGAGAAAATCTTAGTGCTCCCTTTCTGGTAGTTGGTGAAACAATTCAATGAGGTAGAAGAGAAGAATGTAAGGCTGGAGGGGAAACACTAGCTAGCACTGCAGGTCACAAGGCAAGAATCCAGAAAGATATGCAGGGGCAATGGGCTGAGGGCCAGGGGCTCAGAGAAAACTCAACGAGAAATATAGTTTTGAAAATCAGGAATATGAAAATGATCCTCCTGTGATAGAAAGGTGGTTGATAAATGACTGTGCCAGAAATCAAGAAATAAGACTAGCTAAGAACAAGGACCCATGAGGAAAATACAAGTCTGTGGAGTCAGAGGCCAAAGAAATCTCGGTAGCAAAAGAAAATAAACCTAATTATAGGTAAAGTTTCTGTCACTTGAAGAGTTGTCATTTGATTAGTAACTAAGCGCTCGCTGTGGATTATTGGAATAGTAGTTTCAGTGGAAAGAAGCACTCCACCAAGAGGAGAAATGATTTTAGAAAGGGCAGCGCCATCTAGGGTACATGACCAAGACACTGGAGTCCTGGCAAGCAAGCGTGCTTGGTTATGAAGATTCTTGAGAGACTTGAACTGGTGAGTGAGCCGAGCAGTCCAGGCAGGCATGACAGGGCATGCTCACAGGGTGATGCACATTCTCTGCAGAACCAGAGTCCAAAAAGGATAATTACAGGCTTTCCTACCATTCTGCATGGAACTGGCTTTGCATCTCACTCGTCTTTGATTCTGTCCCTCATAGCAGCATCTGTGATTGGCAGGTCCTGGACCACATGACATGCCACAGGAAGGATTTTCCTCTGACTCCACAGACTTGTATTTTCCTCATGGGTCCTTGTTCTTAGCTCGTCTTATTTCTTGATTTCTAGCACAGTCATTTATCAATCTCCTTTCTATCACAGGAAAGCTAGAGGACTTTCTAGCTTCTCTTGTGGAAAACAGAGCTTATAGTGTATACAATGTACCCAGATACAGGAAGCATCTTTGAAGATAGTGACCCAAATAAAAATATTCATTACAATTCCTATAGATTTTTTAAAGACCAGGTTCGATGGCGCACATCTGAAATCCCAGTGCTGGGAAGGCTGAAAACAGGAGGACAACTATGAGGCTGAGCTGCAGAGTGAAACCCTGTGCCAAAAGCATTTTAAAAAAAAATTTAAACTCAGGCTGTTATATCAAAACTTATGAGATAGCAAGAAAAGCTGTTGTAGAAACTATCTTAACCAAAGTTCAATTTAGTTTGGGGAATACTTAATGGGAAAGTTGAAATTCAGAATAACAAAGAGAAAATTCAGGAATGTGGTGAAGAATAAAAAAAAAATTCTTGTAGGAAATTCTTGTAAAATGACAGATAGGGAATGCACCATGAAATCAGAGATAAAGAATGGCAGAAAAAAAAAA
>NDGN011534942.1:1517-16129 GCA_002564285.1 Tympanoctomys barrerae
CAATCCCCCAGCACCACATGCCAGCCAGCTCCGCCCCCTGGTGGGCTGAGCTGGCCACGCGCGTGCACACACACACACACACACACACAAATATGTATAATAGGTAAATGAAATAGAAACCAGATTAATGGTGGCCCAGATGTGTGGAAAAGATAAATGAAGACTTATTGTTTTAATGTTCTTGGGCCAAGTAAGAGTTCAGAAATTAGATCATGGTAGTGCAACTGAGATTAAAAAAACTAAAAAAATGAAAAACAAAACAAACACTGAATTGCACAGTACAAAAGATGAATACTTGACATGTAAACCCTCTCAGTGACCTATTACTAGTTTTTTCTCCCCCTTCCCTGTACTGAGAATTAAAATTAGAGCTTTCCCCTGAGCTAACGCACATCTCCTTTTATGTTGCATTTGGAGACAGCATTGTAGTTGCCCAGGTAGGCCTCTTGGTGTTCCTGCCTCAAAGCCTCCGGATGGCTGGGATTATGGGCTATGTCACTAGGCCTGATGTGCTAATTTTTAAAATCACATATTAAGCATAAAGACCAAAAGAAAGGATTTAAGAGGATGGAGATACCATTCCTACATCTGGACTGCTGGAGCTGAGTGGCCCTTAGGGAAGAGCAGGGCTTAGATACAGAGCTGTTGGACAAGAATTCAGTCAGTTCAGCCTGGAGCAAGGCAGGAAGTCAGGGCTGTCTCTGAGAGGGATGTTGTAGTGCAGTGTCATGCTGTGGTACAAAGCTGGGAAAGACTCAATCCAAGACTCCACCAGACTTCAGGGTGGCCTGCAGACCCACAAAGCCAGTGTAAGAACTCCCTGCTTTCCTTGCCCTATTCCTGAAACCCATAACGTGGCTTAGAAGGCTTGGCAGGAAGACATGTGTGGCAGGGCTGTTTCGAGTGCACTGGTGTGGTACCTCCCTGGTGTGAGAAATGTTTCCTCTTTGAAGCATCTACAACTGGGAATGCTGTGGTTTTGTTCTGGCCTTCTGGTAGCTTCTTGGTGGACTTGCAGGCCTCATACACAGACATCACTTATCACTTGCCTTTGTCTTCAGGGAAACGTGAGTCCATATTACTGGAAGAGCCACACCATTTACCCAGTCTTCGCTGTCTGCGTTTTTGTGGTTGATGCGTGTTTTCTCTTTCCTTCCTCTCCTTTTTCTGTCTTTCATTTCAATTCCTAACTAGGTCTACTCCCTCCCTTCCCTTTTTACTGCAGTCTTCTGACAGTTTAGCAGGGAAAAGGTTCCTGGTACAACAAAAAGAAAGCTTAGTAGAAGGTGCATAAGAGCTAGGTTGTGGGAACCTTTTCATGTTGTATGTGTGTCTGTAGATATTAATGTGCAGGCTATGTTAAATATTTTAACAGGAAATATGCTAGAAATGGAAGTCTTTTTAGAAAGGAAATTTTGACGTAAAAGGCTCACCATATATTCATTCCAGCCAAGAATTTGAGAGCTTGTGAGGATCTCATCAGCCCCGATTGGGTCTTCCCATTAAAGTCTCTTGTGCGATTTCCATGTCTCCTGTCTTGGTATCTTGAATAGCAAACTCATGCTGACATTGCACCTTACATACTGGAGTATGAAAAGGTCATCACATTCCTAAGCTATAAGAATTGTCACATTTTCCATGGTTCACAATGAAGCAATCTTTATCCCCATCATCTGGTTTATCATTTTTTACCAGACATTCCTTTGATCCAGGTTTACAGTGAAATCCCACCATGTGGGTAGGGACATTTGACAACTTGCCATTGGCACTTTCTTCAAGATTAGATCTTTCAAAGAGAGGTACATGACTTCAGTTAGCTTGTGGGTACAGGGTAGGTGGTTAAAGGTGTTCTTCCTCTTTGAAGGGATCTGTCATGCAGGCTCATACTCTGGGGTGGGACTTGGTAGCTGGCCCCGCAGGAGGAGGTGGAGAGATTCTTTATCGCAGTAAGGCAGTTAGTGGGAAGGGCAGCTGGGGCTGTGCTCAGCCTGCCTGAGGCCCTAAGTACCATCCCCAGCACCAGTGATACATTGTGAGACCTGATAGTAACTTCAGAAGCTGTTTTCTGAGAGGAACGAGCAAGACCCACTTGGAAACCACACCTGGACAGGTTTAGGGTCACTGGGTCAACCTCTGCATCTGTGCTCTGTCACCATTTTTTGAGCTAAGGTGTTTCACCTTTGTGTGGCACAGTTTTGCCAATGTAAAACGGGCTGGCCAGGGAGATCTAGGTAATAAATTCGTGGAGAAAGCTGTGTTGTGTGCCTCATTAATGTCATACTGTGGAGACTCGAGATTTTACCATTAGTATTTTTGCTGATGGTATGTTAAGTATGTGTATAGCAAGAGGTGGAAATGTCCCTTCCGGCATCAGTCCAGTGATAGAGCTATAACTACTACAGGTGTACTCTTCCACTTGGCAAAACCTGGCTCAGTGGACATTCAGACTGCACATCGCCTGCAGTGACAAGCTCATGCATGGGGTGGCACTGTTTCCCCACCAGTCAGTGTTGGGTTACACTACTTCCTGCCCCACCTCCGCACAGAAATTGGACCTGCCTTTGCTGTGTGGAAGCCTGCTGCCTGGCCAGGCGCCACTGGTACAGCACTGTGGACATGCACACTGGCCCGCAGTCTCAAGAGGAGACCTGAGTTACAGTAACAGAATGGACCCACTTTTGTGTTGTTTTGCGGTGCTGAAAGTGGAACCCAGAGCCCTGCATATGCTAGGCATGCTACGCTGCCAAGCTGCATCCTCAGCCCTTTCCTACTTTCGAAGACATTTATTTAAAAAAAAAAAAAAAAAAAAACTTTAAATGTTTCAGCATGCTTTTATATTTTCATCTTATTTGATTTTAGGTCTCACATATTTAAGAATCTTGTAGGCCCTGGTTCCTCACACAGGACCCAATATATTCTTCCCCATACTGGTTACAGTACCAGGGAAACTACTCAGATTGAGCTTCATTTTTGCTAGTCATCGGTCAGTACTACTAGAGTAATCATTTCCTCCTCTAGGTCAGACGCTAGACAGCCATTTTCACAGATGTGATCATTCTCTGCTTCATACAAATTGTTCTGTTTTGTTTGTTTTTAGATCCGGGGATTTCTGTCACGGTTTGATAATGTCCTTCCTGTCAGCCTGGCATTTGACAAATGTACAGCTTGTTCTTCCAAAGTAAGTCATTTTACATTTGAGAGTTTTTCAAGGGAGTCCATCAGCATTTAACCTCAGCCTTGCCAGTTAGAGTCACCGAAACCAGTTTGCTTGTTTTCAGTTGTCCATGTCCTCCCTGAGAAAGCAGCCTGACCACATCTGATTTCTAGTCTTTAGAAAGCTACTGAGCTACGTTTTAACTCTGCATCAATACTTACATCATGGTAATTTTGACTTTGACTTGAATTTGCTTGATCTTTGTTCTTCCCCAGAGCATTTGTTCCTTGCATAGACCTCAAAGAACAATTTTCGGTTGTTGTTTAGTTTTGTTTGTATTGTTTTGTTCTGAGGTGCCGAGGAGGGAAGCACAGCCTCACTCATGCATGTTAGGTGTAATCTACCACTGAGGCCCAACCTGAGTCTTCTTCAAAGACCAAAATTTAGGCTTGACTCCGAAGGTGAAGGTGGGGATACCAGGGAATCCTGGCTCTGTCTTTTGGAGACCTACATAATGACAAAAGAAAAGTAAATAGAGATTAGGGACCCGGATAGGGAGCCAATAAAAGGGCCCTTCAGCTTTGATCTTTCCAGCTGCTCTAAAAATAGAGCTGGTCTGCTGCCCCTTGTAATGGGAACCGGCTGATCCATTTCCAAACTGTAGTGATGGCAGCTCCCTTTTTAACTGGCTCTGAGATGCCTTCTGAGTCATGCTTATATGTATGCTATGTGTGACAGATTTCCTTTTGGGTGTCCTTTTAAGCCTTGTCACACTCAGAAACTTAACCTGAGTTAAGTTACTTTAAAAACTCCTCATTCTTGGTAGGCAAAGATTTTTTTCCTTAAGTGCTGTGCAGAGTCAGTTGGGATCCCTGGTCTCCACAAGTCTCCATTACTATCTAAGACTCCTCTGTTTTGTACCCTACCCCTGGCCCATGGAGGTGAATTCTAGGGAAGTTGTCTCTTCCACATTGATGGGCTCCTGTTAAAAACTGTAGGTTTATTTTCTGAGAAGCACTCTGAAAACAGACTTCAGATTTAATAAACTGTGTTAATAAATTTGGTTAAATTCAGGTCCTCAGAAGTGGAGAATAACAGTTTTTTTCTACTTTCTTTGAAAGTAAAATAAGCCTCCCTTTTATTGTTATCCATCCCAAGTTGCTTCTGTTGAGATTTTGAAGCTTATTCTTTGCCGTTAATGACCCACGAGCTCATTCTTCCTGTAGTTTCTAGTTTAAAATATCTTATCCACCCAAGCTGGAGCCTCAAAGGAGTTTACATGAACTTCTGTCTTGAGAAATGCAAGTTTAAGGATTGTGTGCTCTTTATGGAGCTTATTTTTTCTTTGTATGGCTGAGCTAATTGGTCTTAAAATAACTGAATAGTATTAATTTTCATACTGAACTCGTTTGGGTCAGGTGCCAGAAGTTTTTCTGTGGCTTTATGTAAGTCCAGCTCATCAACAAAATAAAGATAATTGGATTCTCTAAGTGAGATGCAAACATCCATTCTCTCTTATTCTATTTCTAATTAAATTAGCCCATATGATACTGTTTATGAAGGAATCACAAGCATACTAGCTGACTAGGGCCCCTGTGTGCTTTAAAAGATAATAGCTTTGCCTTTTCCTTTCTTGCTTATTGGAAGCATTAAATTAAACATAGGTGTCACGTTTTTGTCAGCAAAACGATTTCCTCTTGGTGGTCATTCTGCGAGTCCTGCTCTACATAAACACGCTTGCCAATTTAATACAAACCGACTTGGATTTTAACAGCTGCGCTCTTCCCACAGCGATCACTTTTCATGTGGGCCAGGGATTGAGTTTCTTTTGTGCTGGAAAGGTTGCTTCATCGGTGCCTGTATTTCCTTACAGTAGAAGTGCAGCATTTACTTACTTGGCTACCTTCTTTATTTGCCCAAGAGAATGTCATTTTCTATCATCTGCAAACCCAGTATTAATACTTTGAAACAACACATCCAATTACATTTCCATCTCCGGGCTTGTGCCTGTTTTCTCAGTGCATACTTAGCTTGATACTTCTTACAATGAGTCATATCATAGTTGTCACTGTTTCAAAATGAGGTTTTTTTAAAGCTAAAATTGGCTTCAAAAGTTTTCTTTTTTGATATCCATGAAATAATTGTTTTCTTTGGTACAGTGGTACTTCAGTTCATGAACTTAATTCTTTTCACAATTCTGATCACAAACCAAATTGATGAGAACCAAATGAAATTCAGTGGTTAGGTTCACTGTTGGGCCTGTGTGGAAATCTGATTAGGTTCAGGACCAATTCAGTTTACAATCAGAATCTTTGGAAAGAATTTAAATTCATGAACTGAGGTACCACTATAGTTGAAATTTGTGTTTTTTCCTCTAGGACCAAGGTCATCCTTGTCTCTTGACTTAGCTATAGAGTACTAATGCTCTTATTAATTGCCTTGATTATGAAACAGCAATAATGTAGGATTTAGATCTTTTCAATAACCAAAGGTAGGGAAGAGTACAGCTCTCTGCTTGTATGTCAGGAAAGGCCAAGGTCAAATCATCTACCCTAAAAGCATTTCTTAGCCTGGCTGATCTTAGCTTAACAGACAACCAGGTGAATTCTTCCATTTAATAAAAAAATGATGTGGGAACCCTGGGCACACTGTGCCATCCCTGAAACTGGGCAGGATGGCACATGCCTATAATCCCAGCACTGGGGAGGCTGAGACAGGATCACTACGAGTCTGAGCTGCGTAGCAAGACCTTGTACCAAATAAATAAAAAGATTAAAAAAATTAAAAAAAAAATTGAAGAATTTCAGAAGGTAGCAGGTGTTGCAGAGTTACTTTCATTTTAATTTTTTTTTTCCTTTTTTAATGTATTTAGTACAGGGTCTACAGGGTCTCACTACACAGATTGGACTCATAGTGATCCTCCTGTTTTCAGCCTCCCACATGCTGAGATTATAGGCAGGCACTACCACGCCCAGTCTCAATCGCCCTTTTAGTGTGCCCAGTGGCCAGAGCCTGCACAACACACAGAAGATTGAACCTAGTCCCTGTGTCTGCCTAAGCAGGTGCTTTAATTACCTAAATTTGTTTGTTTTCTTTTTTTTGAGACAGGGTTTCAATATGTGGTTCAGGCTGGCCTTGAACTCATTGTGTAGCCCATTCTAGCCTTGAACTTGCAATGATCCTCCTGCCTCAGCCTATCAAATACTGAGATTATAAGCATGTGCCACCATACCTGGAAAAACTTTCTAAAGTAATAATATCTGCCACTGGATTTTGAAAGAAAATTATATTTGAAGCTTATATAAGAGTTTTTGAATTTTTATTTTTGGTTTTAGAAAGGAATCTAGAACAAGTACAGTACTGTAGAGTTCCTACTGGAGGGGAATATCATTTTGAAACTTGTGTTCCTCAAAGAGTATCTCAGAAAGCACTGCGTTAGTTTATTAGTATTAGCCTTTCACTTAAAATCTTTTGGTGGGTAAGGTATTTTTATGTAATGTACACCTAGAAGTTGAAGGAATAGTATGAGAAACTGTAGCCTTTATCGAGGCCCCACCTTTTGTTTCCCATTGCCCCTGTGTTGTGCTCCCCTCCCTTCTGTGATCTATGTAATTTTTTCTTGAAATTTTAAGAGTAAATTGGAGACATGGTACTACGAGGTCCTTTCTAGCTGAACGCTTCTATGAAAGTTGCCTGGGAAGAAGGGTATTCTCTTACCTGAATGCAGTGCACTTAGCATATTATGGCTGCCTGCTGTTCATGCCCTGCTGGGATCAATCCTCAACCTCTGTTCCTAATGTTTTCTGTACCCCTAGTGTTCTCTGGAGGCTTTTTTCTCTTCCTAGAACCAGGATCCAGTTTAGCGTCAAACTTTGCCTTTAGCTGTCTTGTCTCTTTGGCATCCGTCAATCTGGGAAACTTGCTTAGCTTTCTTTGTCTTTCATAACTTCAGCCTTTTGATACATTGCCAGTTATTTTTCTAGAATTTCCCTCAATTTGGACTTGTTTTCTTCTGATTAGATTCAGGTTCTGAATTTTTGGCAGGATACTAAAGAAATGATGTTGTGTGCTCATGTTGGGAGGCATATGATTCCTCTAATCCCCTTTGGTGATATTATTGTCCCCCTTTGCGTATTTGTAACTACCTTTCCCAATAGGGGGAAGCATGGGTCCCATTATCCTGGATGTATTTACTTCCTTGCTCAAGTTTAGAAGACACAGAAACTAGTTTCAAAATTTCTAGTCCCTACTACTACATAAAATAAACCTAGCAACTAGAGTTCAGTATGTGCATAGTTCTGTTGTTGTTGTTTTGATACGGGGTCTCACTACGCAGCTCAGACTCAAAGTGATCCTATCTCAGTCTCCCCAGCACTGGGATTATAGGCATGCACCACCGTGCTCAGTTTTGGTGGCCAGCACAGTGTAAGACCCTCATGGTATGTGGTACCAGGGATCAAACACAGGTCCTTGCGCTTGTCAGGCAGGTGCTTAGACCACTGAGCTACCTCCCCAGCCCTCATGGTTCTTTTTTTCCTATGTAAAATTTATACACATTAAAATACATGAATCTGAATTTTGTAAGTTTTGAAAAATGCATGCACTTGTACAAGCCACACTTCTCCAATCAAAATGCAGAGTCACCACTTCCAGTAGGTTCCCTCACACCCTTCCCAGGGAGTTCTGGGCACAGGGGAGTGAGTCAAATTCTGCGACTATTTTTTCTCTACAAAGGGTAAAGCTAGGTATCACTGGGTGTTTAATGCACCATTGACCTTATTTCTGGGGCCTAGAAGCTGACCAGAAACTTGTCTGGTATCTGCAGAGTCAGGACCAGGGTTGTGCCTGAGCAAGGACACTGTACATGTCACATCCTTGCTCTCCGTGCACGCTTGTCACCCATAGCCTTTGTGATCTTGTAGGGACAGTCTGCTCTGCGGGAGCTGCCTGGGTCTTATGTAGCATCTGGGGCCTGCCTCCTGCACAGATGGAGCAAGATAGGCCAGAAACCCGATCTTGAGCTTTTACTGAGTGATTAGCAACCCTAATAATACTCTCAGGCTGTGTGGACCATGTGGCAGTCTCTTCTGTCAGCGGGTTGTGATTAAACTTCTGCGATTGCCTTGTTGTTGGCTTTTGTGTGCATCGGGCCCATGTGTCTGAGCAGTGTTAGGGATAGGGTGACATTAAGCAGTAAACATCAGTGCACTTTCTTCTTTTATCATAGCCAGCCTGCCCAGTTATCCTGAGATGTTATGGCACCCTACTGTTGTTCTAGAGTAGTTGTTTGTGACTTAAGCATGAAATACCAAAATTAAACTTAAAAAGCTCTGTCCTAAAGCAGTTGGTCACCAAAGTGTTCTTCAGGTGCATCCATCAAGAACAGACAGGCAGAACCTAGATTTGGAGGGAAGGGCTGCTTTTCACCATGTGTCTGCAACTGTTTGTCTACTCAGACCATCTCAGTTCTTTCTGTGTGCTGAGGTCCAAGGAGAGCTGTTGTGTTCCCTACACCTGCATGTGTTCAAGGCTTGATCTTCAGCTTGGCATTTTTGGGAAGTGAGGGGACCTTTAAGGTGGATCTAGGGCTGGGGAGATAGCTCAGCAGTCTAAGCTCCTGCTTGGCAAGCACAAGGACTTGAATTTGATCCCACGTACTGCATGCTATGCTGGCTCCAGAGCCCTGGGTGTGCTGTACCAGCTCTGAAACTGGGCATGGTGGTACATGCCTGAAATCCCAGTGCTGGGGAGGCTGAGACAGGAGGACCACTACAAGTGAGAACTGTGTAGTGAGAACCTGTACCAAATAAATAAATTTAAAAAAAAGAAAAGGTGGCACTGGGCGGGGGGGAGGAAGTGAGGTCCCTAAAAGGCAAGCCCTTGAGGAGAACATCAGGACCCTGTCTCTTCTTCCTCTCTGATTTAAATGACAGTTTTCTCTGCCCTGCATTCCTGCCATGATGTGGTACTTAAGCAGTGGGCCAGCTGCCTATGGATTGGAACCTCAAAAGCACTGAGCCAGAATAGCCCTCTCCTCTTTACAGTAATAGACCGACTCAAAGGTCAGAATAGGCACTGACCTCAGGAAGTGCTATTTCCTGTCACACTCTTTCATGCTGTTACATTGAGGAACCCACTTTGTGTTGGCATCAGAGTAGCAGTGAGTTTTGTCAACAGGCAAGGCCTTGCAGAAAGTGGCTTCTGAGTTAGGTTAAAGGACAGATAAGAGTTTCAAGAAACATATGGAGAAGAGAACAGAGGCATTCTAGGTGGGAGGGTATATATACTGACCACAGGCAACAGAACATGACCAGTTTGTGAAGCGGTTATGACTGAGCAAGGTCACCTACCTGTCTCCAAGAGCCATTTCAGTTTCGGGTATTTTGCAGTTGTAACTTATGTCCATTACTTAACTGAGGCTGCTGCTGTGGATTTTATAATTCTGTGTGAATTTTTTTCCCTTTGCTCCCACTATAGGGGGTTTCCCAGCCAAAGGAGGCCAGCAGCTACAGCAGGGGGCAGCAGAGGGAGGGCAGGAAGTCAGGGACACCCAGGGTCTTGGCTTGGGTCCCTGCTGGCGCACTGCGCAAACTCCAGCCAGGTGCTCCCTGCCTCTACTCGTCTGTTTCTTCCTTTGTTCAGTGAGTCATTTGTATGAGATAAGCTCTGGCTCATCATTGACACTGTAAGTTATTAGCTTTTATGCTTTATTCATTATTTTATTTCTTTATTTCACAAGCAACACCCCACCCCCATCCACCCCCACCACCGTGTTAGGGATTAAACCCAGGGCCTTGCACACAGTTGGCAAGAAGCACTCTATCCCTGAGCTACATCTCCAGGCCAGAAGCCCATTTTAATTGCATAAAAATATTAAAATATATTTAGGGAGAAAAAAAAAAAAAAACAGACCACTATAGCCCAAGCCCTCAGATCACCGTTAACCATGGATTCTCCTTTTCCCAACTTTCCAGAAACCCACATGTACATAGCTCTCCACAGGTAGGGTTCTTTTGCAAGCGGTCCTGCTATAAGACTGCAGTTAGCTTCTTGTGGAAGGATTTATGGCTTGGTGTTGAACAGACTCCCGCTTCTCAGACTTGATCGGGTTTTAAATCTGTACCATTCACAAATGCTGGCCAGAGCCCAGTCAGAAGAGCTCTCCAGAACCTGTGCCAGGAATTTCTGCATTCAGTTCTCAGTGGCAAGTATTACTCAAAACTGGGCTGCAGCCAGGTTTTTCTTCTTCTCTCCAAAAGGAACATAAATCTCCGATTTGGAAAATGATGAGTGACCCCCAGGTTCTCTTTCCTATCTCTTTTACTCCTGTGAGGCCCCCAGCCTTGTATTTCAACTCATGATGGGTTCCATATGTACGGCTATGTGGTGTAAGCTGTGACCCACATCTTGTCCTTAGCAACGAGTGCCTCTCCAATCCCAGACCTGCCTTGTTCCAAAAATGAGGTGGGATAGCCAGCCGGAGTGAGAGGAAAGTGTCAAGCAACTAACCCTAGCTTCAGAACTCTTGGCTTTTCACCTCCCAAAGAGCCTTGAATCCATCTCCCTTTGCTTCAATTTCCTCATCCAGAGAGTGGGGAAAATATTTTGTTTCCCAGGAAAATCGCAATGGCTGACGTATGTCCAGTTCCTTGTGGCCACATACCAAGGCCTTTGCCCACTCCTGGGACCAGTGTTGACACCAGAAGTCAGAAGGAAACAAAGACTGCTGATTGTGTCAAGTGTCCCTTTGTGTGTGGATCCTCTTTAGGGATCACTGTTGCCCTCCAGACAGGTACATCCAGGGACTGAGATGAGTCAGGAATATGAAGATGCCTGTCTTGGCTTTAAAAGGCCTCACAAGCTTGCATTTGCGTCTCTTGACAGCTGCTGCCAGATGGGCCTGTGAGTGTAGGAAGCCCACTGCCCCAGCAGCTGTAGCTTGTGCTGCTTACCCCATCACTTGCTGTCAGAGAAACACAGCCTGTCTTAGCACAATTTTTTTTCTTATAGGACCCCTTTTACCATCACAGGGACAAGTCTGAGCTGTACTATAGCCCAAGAATAATTTTCACGATATTGAAAAATTTGGTTTCTTTTGGTTTGGAATTAATTTTTCCCTTTCAGCCTCTACCCCAAGATTACAGCTCAGCTTATAGCTTTTTTGAGTCCCAGGCTTTATTCGCACTTGTCAAAACAGCCACCCTGTTCCCCAAAAGAGGCAGATCCATGCATAGCTCTACAGCCCACGTTGGTGGCATCTTATTGTGAGTCCTAGCTAAGCATCCCTGCCAGAGATCATCTTTGGTAGAATTCCCAAACGCTTTGGACAAAACTCTAGGAGATGAGCCCTGTGACTTGCCCCATCCCTACCATGATTCTCCTTATGACTTCTGGAAGTCACCAGTTCTCTTTGAGGACTCTTTATAACAGCAGAAAATTGATACGCAGGGGCTAATCTACCTCTGGGTTTTTCTCACATGACTCTGAGTCTCAATATATGCTATTTTATTTTTGTAGGCCCAGCAACCTGTCTGGCTCCCAAAAAGAGGTAGGATATTTGGGTTCTAGACCCTTCCCCCAGGTTCCTAGGGCTTCTGCTTTCACCTCACATTCCCTCTTGCCTGTCATATTTCTACAAAATATCTGCCTTCCTCCTCCTCTGCTCTCAATAGCTTCAAAGTTAGTGAGAAACTTAGAGGAACTGCTTCCCAATTGTTCAAATAAGGGTACATCAGCTTGAACTGGGAAAGCTTTGATGTCCACATATGTCTATACTTATGTGGTTGTGTCTGTGCCTGCATGGTTGTGCACTTATTTAAATGGAATATTTATAAAAATATATATTTATACAAGTTTATGTTAATGACTACTATCGCTAAGTTCAGTTAAAAATTTTTGTGATATATTTTTGGATGGTACAATGGTGAGTAAGACAGCCATTGAAATTTCTGAAAATATTTTCCTCAGCAATGTAGTTAAGCTCTGCATCACAGAGTAATGTAATTCAGGTATATGAATTGATTTGCACATCTCTACCCAACAAAAGCACCTAAGTTGAAAAAAGTAGGTATTTCCTGGAAAAAGGAAAGAAGAAATTAAGTATATTTTGGATGGTGAAAGGAAGTAATGATTTAATAGATAAGCAGATAAACAGCACAAAATAAGGAAAAAGAAAGACTGTGCCTGCAAGAGCTCTGGCCTGGTAGGATACCAACACAGGTGCTCACAGTGCCCGTCACCTGTCGGTGAGGAGAACAGTGTCTCAGAGTCAGCCCCAGTCAACAGCATTACTGAAGGCTCTACTATAATCTGCATATTTATACAGCTGAGCTGCCTCCCAGCCATTACTCTCTCACTGGCTTTAGCTGATGCTTTCGATGATTTGTTATTGTGTTGGAAGATGGTTTCCAGAGTGTTTTAAAACAAGAGCCTTGGGATTCATCATCAGTGACTTAACACTACATGAAAGGACACATTCTGGCATTCATTGGAGGAGGATTTTTGGGTGTCCCCATTTTATTTTTTTAGAAGACTTTCCCGTATCCTGTGCAGGCACTTCTGAAAGTACTCACCACTGTGGACTTTACCATAGGAGATGTGCAAGAACTGTTTGTTAACATCATCTTCCCAAGAAGCTGTCACCCTTACAACTTGTTTATATAAGATGTTATTTGGTTGATGGTGACTCTATAGAATGTTTGACCTTCCCTAGTTTTAACTAATTCTTTCACCATAAAAGTTATGTTAATATTTTATCCTCACAAAAGAGGCCTCATGTTTCTCTTCCTAGAATAACTGATGGCCAGTGAAGGCACACCCCAAACTCAGAAACCCTGAGTGTAAAGCCATCACACTGAGCATGGCAGATGCCTGCCATGTGGCCTTAGAGGGTGCCTGTGTGAGTGTGTGCACAGGAAGGGCCACCTGGTGAACAGACAGGACATATGCTTCAACATCTTGGGAAAGGGCAGTATCACAGGGTAACTGCTCAGTCTCCCCTGGGGATGACTCAGAGGAAATGTCAGATAGCCCCAGTACCTTGTGCAGAGATGTACCTGTCATCCTGACTCTAGAGAGCATGTGTCCATATATAACTCTGGACTCACTGAAGCATTCGCTTTTTAAATGTGTGTATGTGAGGGGGGGGGGGGATGAGGATCAAATATGGGACCTTTGCACTAAGCTGCATCCCCAGGTCTTTTTAAATTGCATTTTGAGACAGAATCTCCTTAAGCAATAAATTGTCGAAGTTGGGCCTGAATTTGTGATCCTCCTGCCTCAGCCTCCCAGAGTTCTGAGACAACTCTATTTGCATCTTTCTTGGGACTTCTGGGACTCCAGCCCAGGATAGAAATCTAGGGACGAGTGACATCTGTGTCCTGAGGAGCTAGGGGAGGTACTTGAGTTTCCCCTGGTTCTTAGCTGCAGTTTGCAACACCCTTTATTTTGTCGTTGGCTCTTTCTTAAGGGAACTCACAGGGGAGGATGACAGCAGCATGACTTGGTCAGTGGTGACTGTCCAGCAACTGTCATTGCTGCTTTAAGCCCTCCTAAACACCTCAGACACAGAATCTGAGCTCAGCTTTGCTCTTTCTCAAACAACACTGATTGTTCCCTGAGTAAAACCTGTAAAACTGCTGAAGTAATCTCCACAGCGGTTGTACTAGCTTATATTCCCCCCAATAATGTAGAAGAGTTCTCTTTTCTCCATATCTTTGCCAGTGCTTTTGTTGTTGTTGTTGTTGTTTTTAAGTCTTTAGGCAAGAGCAACATCTGTGTCATCTGGGAAGCCAGGAGAAGCAGTTATGACACAGCTTCATAACTTGATGTTTGCTTTGTGAGCTTCCTCCCCTACTCTTGTTGCCCAGGTTTGCTTTGGTTATTGTGTATCTTCTCTAATTGCCTTTCTTACTGGAGTAAGATTGAATCTCACTGTTGTTTTAATTTGCATTTCTGTAGGGGCCAGAGCATTTTTCATTTGTTTGTTGCCCATTTGTACTTCCTCTGAGAAGTGTCTATTCATTTTAGATCCCCATTTTTTGGTAGAGCCTTTTTTTTCCAGTATTGGGGATCAAACTCGGGACCTTGTGTTTGCCAAGCAGGCACTTATGCCACTGAGCTAGTTCCCCAGCCTGAGCCTTTTATTTTTGAGGGTCTATTTTTTTTTCAATTCTTCGTATATTCTAGGATATTAGTCATGTAGTTGAGGAGTAGATGCACAATGCTTTTCCCATTCTGTAAGTTGTCTTTTTCTGCTGTTGGTTGTTTTCTTTGCTGTCTAAATACTTTACAGTTGGTGTAATCACATTTGATGATTCTTTTTTTCTCATTAACTTTATTCAAAATCAATAATTATATAGCATATTAAAAATTATAGACAAATATTGAAATGTGGAAGATATAAGATGTAAACAGTGAATTTTAGAGAAATATTTCTGAGATGAATACATAGCATGAG
>NDGN011534970.1:484-13780 GCA_002564285.1 Tympanoctomys barrerae
AAGATTTGTACTAATAGTGTTTGGACAGGATATCATGTCTGCATCTTGTAGTACGAATAACCATTATATGTGCTTTAAATAGAGATTTGTGGAGCTGTTGGGGACACTCACATCACATACTTGCTGCTAATTCACTGATAGCAAGAAAATTGTCTCCAGCCTTGTTCTCTGGTTAAATTCCAGGTGCAGTTCTTAAAGGCTTTGCCTCAGCTATGATACCAAATTAAAACTTTGAAAATTGTTCTTAAAATTGCTTAGTTTTTCATTCATAGTCATTTTTATGAAAATAATAAAAAACTTAAAGATTTAAAAAATAAATCTTGAAATAAATTTCTTTGGATTATGGTACCCCCTTCCAAAAAAAAAGATGGCACAAATCTCAGAAGCTACCTTTTCCTGGGCATCTTTAAGGGGCTGGAGGGTGACTGATGTAGGCTGCCTTCCCTGCATTTGTCTGGGTTTCACTTCGCCCTCCACGTCACTCCAAGCCTCTTATTTCATTTGGACCAAGAGGCTGGCTGCGGCATGTTCTTCTTGGGCAGAGAGCAGGAACTAAATGTGAGCAGGTGCATGGTGAAGGAAAGTATCAAGCCATCTCTCACATCATAACTTCTACAATCCTACCAATAAAAGCAAGTCATATAGCTTTTAGCATACAAGCACTGCAAATGACAAAGTCAAATGCATGGAGCCACAAAAAGGTGGTGAATTGGGGCCACAAACTCTAAGAATGATGACTGAAAAGGCAGATAGAAATGTATAACTATTTAAAGTTTCATAGTAACAATGCATGTGTAAGAATCAAGTAACTTTTTTTTTAACTTTTTTTTTATATTTTAGGGAAGGGTCTGGGTCTCACTACTTGATTGGACTTATAGTGTTCCACCTGTTTACAGCCTCCCAACAGCTGGGATTACAGACATGCGCCACCACACCCAGTCTCAACTGCCATCTCAACATGCCCCAGGGATGGGGTTGGCATAGCAGGCCTGGGGATCGAAACCCTGGCTCCTGCTCCTGCTTCCAGGCGCTTTAATCTGCTGAGCTATTTGGCCATCCCTGGAATCAAATAACATTGATAATTTTCAAAATAAGTGAAAATGGTAACAGTTCACTATAATCTCTTTAAGAAAATAAAATCAAAGTGGATACTTACGAACATACCCTATGAGACTAGTGTTAACCTGAAAACAAAATTAGGTTAAAAAATTTTCAAAAAGAAAGACACAGAACACTATCTCTCATAAACAGACAAAGAAAATGTAATAAAAGATTAGACAATCAAATACAAGAATATCATAAAAAGAAATTTTAAAAGATCATTACCGCATGAGGTTTTTTACATGCAAGCAAGCTTACTTAACATTCAAACATTAGAGCAGCATGGACCCAGGAAGAACCAAGCCCTGAAGCCAGGCTCTGCCAGTCAACATCAGTGGAGCACAGCCAGGAAGAGAGAGTGAGGCTTACAGCTCAAAACAGTAAACTAAGGCATATTGGTAGGCCTAGCAAGGCCCAGAATGCAACCCAGCTATGGGAGAATCCTCACAGCACAGAGGTGGCAAGAGATAACTTAAGTGAGCTAGTCTGTCTGGAAGACTGTAGGTACCTAGAGGGGAGATACAGAGACAGAACCCAAGAGAACCAGTTTACACACAATATCCCAATTTAGATCTGATTTGTTGTATAGCTATAGTGTTTGTTCCCGTGATCTAAAATACAAAAAAAAAAAAAAAAAAAAAAAAAACATTAGTTGCAAAAGTTTGTCAATTTCTAAATTTCACTAGCTGTTATTAGTACTGCTAATTGTACTACTGAAAATAGGGCCATATCTGCCTTAATCACATGTTCTCCTTTGGGTAATAATATTGGAAGGTGCTTAGGTAATAACCTCACCAAAGCCCTACACCGAAGGACAGAGGACAATGCCAAACACAAACCAATATCCCCACTCTAAACCAATAGAGAAGGCAAAATCTTAGGAGACACACAAAACAAGAATCTCTAACAAAAGAGATACCTAAAGGACAGACTCCTTACCGAGAGTTTCTGATTACAGTGTTATAGCTACCTACTATGAAACTTTCACAAAAAAGTATCATGGAAATCAAGATAAACAATTCTTTCTGCAGGCCACCCAGATATTTCAGCAGACTAACACGCCTGCTTAGGCAGGTGCAGGAACCAGGATTTGATCCCCAGGGATGCCCTGCCAGCACCCTGAGATGGTTAATGAAACTGGGCGTGGTGGCACGTGCCTGGAATCCCAGCACTTGGGAGGCTGAAAACAGGAGGATCATTAAGAGTCCGATCTGGGTAGTGAGGCCCTGTAGATCCTGTACTAAATAGGCAAAAATAAATGAATAAATACAGTTCTCTCTGAACTAGAAAATGACAAAACAAAGGAGCAAAATGCAATCTCAGGCCCTGAGCCCGTCCAGAACAAATCCAGGCAACATCAGCATAGAAAAAATTGGAAGTCACACACCTGAAATCTTTGAAATAATAGCAACTGAAGTAAAGAAAAAACTTCAGACAGATATAGAAGGAATCACAATCAGAAATAATCTTCCAGGTTAAAAAAAAAGAAATGATAGCTATAA
Source organism: Tympanoctomys barrerae (assembly GCA_002564285.1). Lineage (NCBI taxonomy): Eukaryota > Metazoa > Chordata > Mammalia > Rodentia > Octodontidae > Tympanoctomys > Tympanoctomys barrerae. The sequence goes on from NDGN011534970.1 coordinate 3,088, forward strand.
TGAAAGAATTACTAAGCATTTCTAGAGAAGGCATTGATTAAAAAATTGAGGAGAATAGAAAAATGATGGAAACCTTGAATGAGCAGTATAGGAAAGAAATAGAATGCATGAAACAGATTCAAAGAGATATGCAAGAAATTAAAAACTCCATGAAAAGTTGACAAAATCATTTGAATGAGAGTGAATATAGACTTTCAGATCTTGAAGACACCATTTCAGCTAGCAAACCAGGATCCAGGAAATAATAATCCAACAGCGGCAATGTAGTGCAAAGATGAACATATTAAGACTAATAGGCAACAATGAAAGAGAAGGAGGCAACATAAATGACAAAAAGAATAGCAGAAAAAAATCACAAATATGGGGAAACAATCTGACATTTAGTAACCAAGGCATATAGACCTCCAAATAATATCAACAAAAATAAATCTACACCCAAACACATAATAATTAAGATCGCAGAAATTCAGCACCAGAACAACATACTAAATGCCCCTAGAGAAAAGAAGCAGATCACATTGAAAGCAAAACTCCATTACAATAACAGCAGATTTTTCAGTACACACCAAGTCAAAAAGGGCAGGAAGTAAAGCATTCCAAGTCCTACAAGAAAAGTAATTCCCACCCAAACTGATATACCATACAAAAGTCTCTTTGAAAATTAATGGAGAAGTAAAATACTTTCATGACAAAATACAACTAAAGAAATTCATGACAACCAAATCAAAGTGACACAGAGTATTTAAAGATATTCTAGAAAGGAGTCAAAATGATTACAACTCCAAGAACAACAGAAAGAACCCACCACACGGGGCAAACAATTAGAAACAGGAAAAGTAGAAAACCAACAGCAGAAAAATAACAAGACAAATATAAGCCAATATGTATCATTTTTAATCACCAATGTGAATGGACTTAATTCACCAATTAAAAGAAATAAATTGGCAGAGTGGACCAAGAAACAAAACCCAAGAATATGCTGTATACAAAAAACACATTTAACTTAAAGAAATTCATAGGCTGAAAGTCAAAGGAGGGAAAACAATAGAGCTCATGATCATCGTGCTTCAGGAGCTCATAAAAAAGCAGAGATAACTATTCTGTTCTCAGAGCATCTGAATTTTAAGCCAAGAATGGTCAAAAAAGATAAAGAAGGTCACTACATGCTTGTTAGGGGAAGACATAAAGAGGAAGAGATAACCATCATGACTATGTATGCACCAAAAATGGGAGCTCCCACCTATGTACGACAAATTTTAATGCACCTGAAAAAAACCTAACAACCAAAAACACAATCCTAACAGGGAATTTTAGCACCCTCTTATCTCGAAAAGATAGATTAAGCAGATAAAAATTTAGCAAAGAGGTAGCAAAACTGACCCAAACTGTTGAACATATGGACTTAGTAGACATATACAGAGTGTTCCACCCAACATCATCTGAATGCCCATTCTTTTCAGCTTCATATGGGATGTTCTCTAAAATAAATCACATACTAATCCATAGATCAAGCTTAAGTAAATGCAAAAAAACAGAAATTACCCCATGCATGTTATCTGACCACAGTGCAATGAAACTGGAAATTAATGACAAAGAAAACGACAAACCCATTAACGTATGTAAATTAAATAACACCCTACTCAGCAACCAATCGGTTACAGGTGAAACTAAACAATATTTAAATTCCAGCAAAAATACAAACACAACTTACTGGAATTGGTGAGATGCAATGAAAGCAGTTCTCAGAAGGAAATTTATAGCAGTGAACTCACACATTAAGAAAACAAAATGAGAACAAATACACACCCTAACGCTACACCTCAAACTTTTAGAAAAAGAAAGGTAAACCAAGCTGAAAGGCCAAAGACAGGAGGAAATTATAAATATTACAGCAGAAATTAATTAAATTGAAACAAAACAATACAAAAACTTAATGAATTAAAGAGCCAGTTCTTTGAAAGTTTAAATGAAATTGATAACCCTCTAGCCAACCTCATCCAAAAGAGGGGGAAAAATGAAATTCAAGTAATCAGAAATGAAAAGGAGCAAGTTACTCCAGGTCCTATGGAAATTCAGAAGATCATCAACAACTATTTTGAAAATCTTTACTCTCATAGAATTGGATGCACAGATGGAATGGATATTCTACCTACGTCCAAATTACAAAAACTGAAGAAGATATAAAAACTTTAAATAATCCAATATAAACCAATGAAATTAAAAATGTAATTTTAAAAAACCTTACGAACAAAGAAAAGACTAGATCCTGATGGATTCATACCTGAATTCTACAAGAAATTTGGGAAAAATTTAATCCCAATACTCCTCAGACACTTTAATGAAATTGAAAAGGAAGCAATACTCCCAAAATCATTCCTGGAGGCAAGTATTACTCTAATACCAAAATCAGACAAGACTCAACCAAAAAAAGGGAATTATAGGTCAATCACCCTCATGAATATAGAGGCAAAAATCCTCAATAAAACACTAGCAAATAGAGGGCAACAAAACATCAGGTAGATTATAATCCAAAATCAGGCAGGAAAATGCATCCTAGGGAAGCAAGAATGGCTCAAAATACACAAATCTATAAATGTAATACACTATATCAATACAGCCAAAACCAAAAACCACATGATCATCTCAATTGATTTAGAAAAGCATTGTGACAAAGAACAACACTCATTCATGATCAAAGCCCTATAGAAAATTGGAATAGATGACCTGTACCTCAATATGATTTAAAAGCCATCTATGAAAAACCAACAGCCAACATCATTCTAAATAGAGAAAAATTGAAAGATTTTACTATAAAATCAGGTGCAAGACAAAGATGACCACTATCACCACTTCTATTCAATATAGTTATGAAAACATTAGCTAGAGCCATCAGACAAGAGAGAGAAATAAAAAGAATAAGAATAGGTAAGGAAGAAGTTAAACTATTATTATTCACAAAAGACATGATACTCTACTTGGAAGATCCAAAAAAACTCTATCAGGAAGCTTTTGTATTTATTAAACAAATTCAGTATCATAGCACGATACAATGTCAACACGCAAAATAAATAGCATTCCTTTATACAGATAACAAACACATTGAGAGAGAAATTAGAGAAACAATGCCCTTCACAATGGCATACAAAAAACAAAATTCATGGGAACTAAACTAATGAAGAAAATAAAAGATCTATAAAATGAAAATCACAATACTCTGAAAACAAGAGATTGAAGAGGATTTCATAAAATGGAAAGCAATCCCTTCCTTCTGAATAGAAAGAACCAACATTGTGAAAATGGTCATACTCCCAAAATTGTTATACAGATATAATGCAATTCCTATCAAAATACCATCAATGTACCTCACAGATTTAGAGAAAACATTCCTAAAATTTATTTGGAACAAGAATAGACCTAGACCAGTAAAGGCAATCCTGGGCAACAAAGGTAGGGCAGGAGGAATCACAACCCCTGACTTAAATTATATTATAAAACTACTGTGATAAAATCAGCATGTTACTGGCAAAAGAACAGACATGAGGATCGATGAGATTAGAAGATGCAGATACAACTACAAACACACTTATCTTTGACAAAAGGGTCAAATATGTTAACTGGAAGAAAGATAGCCTATTTAACAAATGATGCTGGAAAAAATGGCTCTCCACATGCTGAAATAAATCTAGACCCAGTTCTATCACAATGCACTAAAAGAAACTAAAGATGGATTAAAGATATAAACATTAAAACAGAAACACTAAACCTACTGGAAGTGAAAATAGGTGGAAATCTTGAAAACATAAGAGTAGGGAGAGAGTTCATGAACACAAACCAAACTGCATGGAAAATACTTCAAAGAGTCAACAATTTTTTTTTTTTCTTGGTGGAACGAGGGATTGAACTCAGGCCCTTGTGCTGGCCAGGGAAGCACTTATTCCACTGAGCCATCTCCCCGGCCCTGAGATCTCATCTGATAGATAAATTTCTGCATATAAAAAAAAATCAACGGAGTGAAAAGACAACTCCAAATTGGGAAAAATAAATCTTAACCAACAATCACTTAGGCAAGGGACTTCTATCTAGAATGTATAAAACAAAATAAAAAATGAAGCCTCCAAAATTCAACCCCCAATCCAGAAATTGGCATCTGAGATGAATACATACTTCTCAGAGGAAAAAATACAATTGGCAGATAAATACATTTAAAAATGTTCACAGCACCGGTCATTTGAGAAATGCAAATTAAAACAATAGTGAGATAACAACTCACCCCAGAAAGAATTCCTATCATAAAGAAATCAACTAACAACAAATGCTGGAGAAGCTTTGGAGGAAACTTCTCCACCATTAGTATGAATGTAGACTGGTACAACCACTATCAAAATCAGTATGGAGACCCATCAAATAACTAGGACTGGAAATCCCATTCAACCCAGCTATTCCCCTTCTGTGTATTTATTGTGGGTTGCATCATTTCCCTTGCAAAACCCCAAACCAAAACATCATGGATATGAGTAATTAATATTTTTAGCATGTCAATCATTCCAAAATCTAGCAAATAAATCCTATTTTTTGAAAATAATTCTAAATTTTAAATGTTCCAAAGCATTGAAAACTCAAAATCATAATAGCTAAAAGTATCGTGGCAAAAACCAAAATGTGAAGACTGATATCAAATAATTTTGAAGTTTAGTACAAAACTACTACAATCAGGAGATAGTGGAATTGGTGAAAAAAAATAAATAGTTCAATAGATGGAGTAGCATTCAAAAGTAGGCTCACACTTAGGCCCCTGATCTTTGTCAAAGAAGCAAAGTGAATTCAATGATGGGAAATGTGTACTTTTTAAACCATGCAGGGAAAAATTTTATCCACATAGAGAATGAAAGAGAGAATGTAGGAGAAGCTGAATTTGGGTATGGGCTTTGAAACAATACAGCATTACTAATAAAGGGAAAACTGCTATGTTGGACTTCATTTAAGTTTAAAACTACACTGAGAAAGACAATGTTAAAAGAATGAAAAGAGAAGACACAGCTTAGGAGAAAATGTTTCTAAAATACATTTCTGATAAACAGCATTCAAATATATAAAGAACTTGAAATTCAGCAATAAAGAAACAACATTTAAATATAAGTAATATATCTGTTCAGACACTACACCAAACACCATATGCAATAGATAAGCAAATAGGCATAAGGAAAGATGTCTGACATCTCATGTGATTAAAAAGCTCAAATCAAATAATGAGATACCATTGAACTCCTATCAGAATGGCCAAGAATTCTAAACTTGACAATATCCCAAATTACGATGGACATAGAGCCATAAAACTGTAGTAATAGAAGAAACATACAATTATAAACAACTTTGAAGGAAAACTTGGAAGCCTTTTACAACCTAAACATACCATAAACATATAATGAAGCAATTACACTCCTACTATTGACCCAGATAAGTTGAAAACCTTGTCTAAACAAAAAGAACACGTGTAGTTTTATAGACATTTTATTCATAATTTCCAAAACAAAGCAAACGTAATGTTCTTCAAAAGAAGTAAGTGGATTAACAAATTGTGGTGTACACAGACAAGGGGATATTATTCAGCAATTTTTTAGAAGCTGAGCTACCAAGCCACAGAAATATGGACAAAACTTAAGTGTCTTTCTAAGTTTTACAAATCTGAAAAGGCTGCATAATTCAACTAGAGACATTCTGGAAAAGGCAAAACTATAGCAAAAAAAAAAATGATCATTGGTTATCAGTGGTTAGATGAGAAAAGAAGAACAATTGATGGAACATGGAATTCTTAGAATAGCTAAACAAGAATGCGAGTTGCTGTGATGAGGGTGACACTACACATTTTTCAAACTCCATGAAACTTTACAACAGAGTGAACCCTAATATAAATGACAGACATCATTGTAATGTGTCAGTACTGGTTTGTTAGGTAGTTTTAAGAAACATACTGCATTAATGCAATAGAAGAACTTGTGTTCAGGAGAGAAACGGGCATAGAGGAACTCTGTATGACCTAATCTACCATCCCTCAACCAAGCATTATTGACTAAAAACATTAACTTAGTAAAGCACAACACTCAGTTCCATCAAAAACTTACCTTTTGGAGGGCCAGCTCAGCAGATTAAAGCATCTGCAAGCAGTCACAGGGGTAGGTGGTTCATCCCCAGGCCTGCTGTGCCGGCCCTGCCCTTGAGGGAGTGGGTGCTGAAAAGGCAACTGAGACTGGGCGTGGTGGTGCACGACTGTAATCCCAGCTCTTGGGAGGCCATAAATAAGCGGATCACTACAAATCTGATCTAGTAGTGAGACTCTGAACACCCTGTAGACCCTTCCTTAAAATACAAAAAAAAAAAAAGAAAGAAAGAAAGAAAGAAAAAGAGAAAAAAAAAACCTTGCCTTTCAAACTAGTATGTTCTTCTCAAGGTAGCAACAGGTCATACTCAAAAATATATTTGCTATGCATGTGAAATTCTTGCATAATTTTCATTTGTAAACAATGTAACAGATAATTTCTGATTAGCCTCACAAAATCTAGTTTATATTATCTCAGAATAGATTATACTAGAAAAAGTTATTATTTGGACAATAAAAAGATACATTATAAGCTTAACTCTAGTCATTTTCATTCCTCTTAAAATATTTTACTTAAATGGTTGAAAAGATTAGGGCTTGCAGGGGTCAGTTCCCAGCCTGCTTTCTGCACTGTCTACAGACTGACAGCAGTGAAGGCAAACTGAAGGTCGTAGTGTCCTCCAGTGGCCACTGCCCTCAGCAAGCTGAGCAAGATCTTCTGACTCTCAATACTTTAGGTTCTGGGATGATGAAGCAGGGAAGAGGGAACAGTAGTCTACTGGCAGTGTAGTGGTTTTTCAGGTCTCCAACGCAAGTTTTCATGTCTCCTTTTTAGTTGACAAGCCCAGTTTCACAGTCACCAAAGCACATTAAAATGTCCTAGTGCAACAGGATAAATAGGTCCTACTGGGCAGCCTCTTGCTAATTCATGAGGAGTCGGGAAGGAGGCTTAGCAGGTATCTGCTCACTCCCTAAGGCAGAGCTGCCGTTCCTGCAAAGCATATGATGCAGGCCACAGGAGATGGTGCCTCGGCTCCTCTCCCCCATTCATACTTAGTCTGCCTTTGCGTATTGCAGATCCCCTCAGCTTCCACAGGGAAAAAGGCCAGAGTGAGAGTACACATCACGCTCAACTTTTATGTGATTTCAGTAATGGAAAAATTCAAAACAAGGCCATTTTTCTTTCCTTAGTCATCTTTAGATCTTAGCTCTAATTGTTTAATTTTTATTTCATACTTCAGAATGAAAAAAAAAAAAAAACAGGTAAAACACTCACTATTCCTATCCTCAGAGGAATAGCAACAGAACTTTTGATGACTAAATCCAAAAGATTATGTTTTTTTCTCTATTTCTTTGAAGAGAATAAATGTATTCAGAATCCAATTAAGTTAAACTACAAAATCACACCATGTACCCATATTTGAATAAAATACTTTGTCAACTAATTATTTTAGTTGACACAGAAAAGTATGAGTTACATATTTAGAAAAAAATCATATAAGATGTATGCAAGTAATTTTAGGTTTTAAATTTATTTTCAATAAATTACGCAGCATTTTTTCAAGCTGTATTTTCATGGAATTATTTAGAAGAAACAAGGACAGTAACACACAGGGAATGGGTATTGCAGAGAAGAACTGGTCTCCACAGATGAGGCAAGACCATTCAGGGAAGCCAGGATTAGGGTGTGAACTGCTCCCTGCCAAGGTGTATGGCTTTAGACTTGCTTGCTTACTTATGTGCTTTCGGGGGGTTATCTTATGTTGTCTCTGTTGTCATTACTCCTGCCAGTTATGGCCTGCATGCTCTTCACTATCCTGCTGAGATACAAAGCATTTTACAGTGTGATAGCTTAGTGGTCCCCCAATGAAGTCTACATTCAACTCGAACTCATGTATCTACTAAAGGGTAGAGGGGAGTTTAAGTTACAGGTGAAATTAGTATTGCTCATTCGCTGTCCTAGACCCCATGGGTGGCAGGCCCTGGGGCGTCATCAGGTATCTAATGCAGAAGAAAGAGGTGGAAAAGTCAATATCAAACTCTTTCAAATGGCCACAAACCAAGGAACGTACAATGTGGAAATGTCAAGAAAAGGATTTTCCCAGGGCTGGGGATTTGGCTCAGCAATAGAATGCTTGCCTAGCAAGCTGGAAGCCCTGGGTTCAGTCTTTGGCACCAAAAACAAAAACAAACAAATAATAAATAAACCTCCACTGAAGAACAATGAAACCAAAAATATATATTAAGAAAAGAAAAGGACTATCGCATCCACCTCCATAAGAAATGCAGGGCTACTGACACCTTCATTTTAACCAGTGAAATCTATTTCAGACTATCATTCTAGAATTGCAAGGTAATAAATATGAATTTCTGTAAGTCATTCATTTTGTGTAATTTATTGCAACACAATAGGAAGCTATGCAAGTCCACCTCCTTTTATCTCTGAAATAAATACATGTTGGGGCATTGTTATGTGCATGAAATCTAGAATTACAAGCTTTCTGTTTCACTTTGTTCCTCACATCTATTTTTCACTTAAGCCTCTACAAAGGAAAATCAAAGAGCTCACGAGACACTCCTGAAGTACATCTAGCTACAGAAAGTACTCATGGATGGCAATACCTTGGTTCATAAACATTTCTGTTCACAGACAATTCAGTTCACAAACAGAAGCATTTGGCAAAATTTGCTTCCACTTGCAAACTGCAAACTGGGTAACAAACATGACCGTGGCCACCTCCCCAGAATCGTGGAACCAATTAAGTTTGTGAACCGAGGTGCCACTATAATGTCTTTTTATATTTTAATAATTTTATTGAGAAAGAAGTAGCCATGAGATAGTTTCAAAACATGTTAGTAGTCTAGTTTCAGTCATCGACATTTTAGAGGAAAACTGCACTCTGTCATATGTCACAATGGTTTATTCACGGACACTAGAATGAAGAAAGCAAAGAATGAGGCGTGTATGTTCCAGGGAGTGCAACCGTGAACAGAGGTCCACAGACTGACCTACTGCACAGGCATTTACTAGCTGCACAAGTCGCTGAGGGGACCACCATTGAGTACCAGGTGCTTAGCAGCTTGAAAATACAAATTTTTCTTCCTTACAATTCTGGGGATTAAAGTCTGAAATCAAAATGTTGGGAGGCTGCATTCCCTCCTGTAGTGCTAGTAGACAATCCTACTGCACAGGAGGGCTCCTTGGTTTGGAGCAACATAATTCCAGTCCTGGCTTTGGGTTTCATATGGGTGCCAATTCTTTGCATTCTTTCCCTTCTCTTATACATTAAATTTAAGGACTATGACAATCCCAGGTACTCCCAGTGTGAAATCCTTATCTTACTTACATATATAAACATCCTTGGGAATAAAATCACACTAGAGTGTTGTGGGTGGGTGTGTCCTAAGGGCACAACCATTCAATCTGCTGCACTTCTCTGTGCATCTTAAATCAGTTGAGGAGGGGGGGAAGGGGGGAGAGAGAGACAGAGACAGAGACAGAGAGAGAGACAGCGAGAGAGGGAGAGACAGAGAGAGGGAGAGACAGAGACAGAGAGAAACAGACAGAGACAGAGAGAGGGAGGGAGAGACAGAGACAGAGAGAGACAGACAGAGACAGAGAGAGAAAGAGAGACAGAGAGAGGGAGAAAGAGACAGGGATAGATAGAGAGACAGAGACAGAGAGGGAGAGAGAGAGACAGACAGAGAGGGAATGCGAGAGAGACAGAGAGAGACAGAGACAGAGAAACAGAGACAGACAGAGACACAGACACAGACAGTGACAGAGAGACTAAGACAGAGAGACAGAGACCAAAACAGAGAGCAGAGTAACAGAGGGACAGAGAATATAAAATGACCACATTAAGATAGGTTTTTTTTTTAAATAGATCTTTTCTTTTAAAAATTATTAAATCTAGAGCAACTAACATTAGTGAGGATTTGGAAAAGTAGTATCTTTTTAGGCATTTAGAAGGATTATAAATTCATGAAATAAGTGTGGGAAAAATACTTACTAAAGGTTCAGCTACACAGTCAGTTCAGCAGGAATTCCATGCCAGGAATATGTTACAGTTCTGATCTGGTCCATTCCCCTATATCTCAGGTGTTTAGAGATTGGGCTTTGGGACGGGCCTTGGGTCACGTGCCCATGGTAAGCATCGTGGATTAATGCGCCAGTGAGTGTGCTGTTGGCCCTGTGGCCTGTAGAGGTGCGACTCTGCCTGCACCTGGGAAAGCGCGCTTCTCCCTCTCAGGTACCTCCCTTCCCTCTCGGCTTCCTGACTGCTAAGATGTGGGAAGCTTCCTGCGCTGAACGCATCTACCTCACCATCCGGCTCAACCATGAACCTGAACAAACCTCCCTTCTTAAAGTTGCAGGTGGAAGGCATTTTGTCTCAGTGATGATGACAATGCTCAAGACTGTGGATAACCAAGAAAAACTTGAACGTGGAGCAAGAAGTATGCACAAGAATGATCCTCACGCCCATCGTTAGACGTACAGGGGAAAAATAAATATACCTACTGTGTTAGTTGATCCATTGTGTCAACTTGGCTGACTCAGCTCCAGCAGATCTCAGCGTGGGGGCCTCGCCCTGCAGG
>NDGN011534976.1:310-13926 GCA_002564285.1 Tympanoctomys barrerae
GAGGGTCCGGCCCACGCTACGCCCGGGCTGCGACTGTCCCGCCGGCGCAGGCTAGCAGGAAGCCCTCCGCACACTCCTAGACTATTCATTTCTTAAGAAACTTTTAAAAATTATAATTTGGGAAATGAATTTGAAAGAATTATGGCTCTGAATATCTCAGTTTTCCTTACATAAATATCTGTTCATAGTGTAGGCAGTGTTACATGACTGCACATTGAGTTGAATCAGTTTTAGGGAAACGTTAACTATTGATTCTTCAGCCAGATTTTGCTTCTTTCAGTAAAGATGTGTGTATCCATTTTGACAATCAAGCAGAAAAAATTAGTAACTGAAATAGCTAAGAAATATTTTTGTGAATCTCAAATGAATATTTACCAATTATCATATGTGTGTGTGTTTAAATTGTTTCATGTTTATATCATTTTGAAGGTGGAAGAGATTAAAATTTTAAATAAAAGCCTACCAAGCATGCCTGCCAATAGAAGGCAGACAGGCCCACAGATCCAATAACAGAACACTTCTTCCTTGGAGTAACCACTGTCTCTACTGCTTTTGTGTAGCTGATGGCCTTACAATGTAACTTAAAATGGAACAGGACATTTCTTCCTTACTAAAACCAGTGCTGAATAACTGATAGCCTCGTGATGTTACCTAGAATGTTTAAACTTCTATAGCAACTCAGGAGGTCACCCAGCCCTCCAATCTGCTTTTGTACCTCCCCGATCACTATCCCTTCAAAATCCCTGAAACCCTACATAGACTGGCTCAGAGATTTTGTGAGAGATGCTAGTCAGAAGCCCTGGTGTAAGAAACTGCTTCTGTGATCTCCTTCCTGCCTTTTGTCCCTGAGTTTGGTCTGTTTTCCACAACATTGTCTAGAGGAATAATAAGAGTCACCCCTGTCTAAGAAACAGAGCTAGAGGGGCTGGTGAGATAGCTCAGAGGTCTCAAGGGCCTTCTCAGCAAGCTGAGGCAAGTACAGGAACCGTGGTTCTATCCCCAGCACTACATGCTGCCCAAACCCAACCCAGGGTGGGCTGAGCCAGCCACAAAAAAAAAAAAAAAAAGAATAAAAGAAAAAAAGAAAGAAAAGAAACAGAGATAGAGCAAAAGTAAAGCCAATATCTATCCTGTTGCGCTGCTTCTCCTTTTCACATATACTTTCACAGCATATACTACTGTAACTGCAGAAAATTTTGTCTCACATGTTGTCCTTCCATCACCTACAGAGAATGAATCTCTTACAGTATAATCCTGTTCAACATTTCTTAAAATGTACATACATTCATGTGTACAGTCTTTCTGACTAAGGGCCATATACCTGGAAAAAAGTTGTCCTAGTTACTGCAAATATATTTTACGAATGTTTTCTTACTTGACATTTTTATTGAATTCCACTTGATCACACTGTTGATTTTTTCCTCTTTCCTCAACTATGGAGCCCCATTTACTATGTTTTCTCCTTCATTGTTTCTTCAATGCTAGTACATTTTTTGGACACTTACAGTCTATTTTTCTCATGAAAACAAATTAACATGTAACTACACCGTTAGATATCTCTTCTATCAGAAAATTAATTTAACTGGACAGGACAAAGATTTATTGAAATAAAAAGGTATATACAAAGATTTTCAGTGCTATAGATACAATCTTATGGTAAAACTGATAAAATTTATTTTAATGTATATATATATATATAGTCAGTGACATTTTAATATAATATACAAAATAAGCATATTTCTAATTCAAGGGTTATCAGAGTATATACTATTATCAAAAGCTATTATTTATTAGAAGTATAAAATAAAATCCTTTTGGATTTTAAAGTTTTAAAAACTGAGAACCTGACATAGTAAGTTGAAAGTCTAAAGCTTTATTTTAATTAGGATTTCAGAGGTTTCAGCCGAGGCTGAGTGATTCCAATGCTTTAGGCCTGCAGTAAGTCAGAAATACTAGAAAACACCAGGAGGAAGAAGGTTGCTCAGCGTGGCAGCCAGCACTAGTGGGATCAAGGAGTCAGAGATGGGAATTCCTGGGACCAGATTTATCCCTGATGGTCACCTCATTGATCTACCACCTTCAGCTAGGCCCATTGTACTTATTCATCACCTGCCTTTAATGCATCCAACTATTCATGATGACTTCATAAAATCTGATCATTTTACAAAAAAAACCATCAGCCTTTAACCAAACCTTCAGCTGTAGGGGACATTTTAGTTCCATAACATGACTCTCTTCTAGTTTCAGTTACAAATAATATCGCTTACCTATGCCTGGTTTGACCAAACATCAACTAATCCATAAGAAACCCAATTCTCTGAAAAACTCAGGTCATTTTCTGTGGGCTTGCTGCTCCCTTATTCCAGTTCAAAGTACTCTCCTTCATTCTGTACAGAAAATTAAGAATGACATGTGCTTTCTACATCAATGATAATCTGCTAAAATTTCTGGTAATTTTCTTTCCCTTTTATTATATCCTTTAAAGCACAAGCACCAATCACTCTCTTCAATTTTTCACTGACTCTCAAGATTATATCTTAGGGGATGAGGAGAGAGCTCAAATGCACAAGCAGCTACCCAGCAAGTGCATGGATCCAAGTTTGAACCCCTGCCATGCATGGTGTGTCAGCTCCAGATCCCCGGAGAGGCCACTTCAACCTCAGAACTCCAGGTGCGCTTGCTGGTGGTGCACAACTGTAATCCCAGAACTCAGCAGATTGAGACAGAAGGATTACTGTGAATTCAAGACCAGCCTGCAGGCTACAACAGTGAGCACAAAGCAACCCAAACTGGACCCAGGTTTTAATTAAATCAAAAATAATTCCCACTCAAAATAACATTTCATAAATTTCTGTATGGATATATTGGCCTCTTAGTCTCTTGGTGAACCCTGGGAAGAAATGGTGGCAGAAATGAAGAAAATATAGACAAGAATAGAAGAATTGGCTTCTGGTGTAGTTCTGCTTGCCTGAGTGGCAAAGCACTGAAAGAACAACATAGGGCCCTTTATGCATACCTCTGCAAAGTTAGTGTCACTTAACATTGGGTTGCTCAGTGACTAATCGCTGAAGGAGTCCAACCAGGATTTTTTTTTCAAGACTGAGCTAGCTTGAGTGCTCTGGACTCTGAGGCTTTTTCATGCCTGCCCACATAGGATCAGTTTCCACCTTCTGCTGCTCCCAATAAATAACATGTAACTGACTGAGAGTGCTGGTTCCTCCCACAGCGGCACCCTCTCCTCTTCTTATAGGAGTCCTTATATTCCATGTGTTTACGTGGTTTTACTCTGGATTCTTTTGACCTCTGCTACTTTGAATCTGTTGACCAATCTCGCCTTCCTTGTTGCCCACATCCTAGGGGAAAAAATGCAAGAATAAAAGCCAAACCACCAACAAAAAGGACTGAAGCTATTTCTTAATTGTGCTTCTTGAGATATTGCTCAAATGCAACAATCTGATCTGTTTTTCTATTTGTTTTGAGGGTGATGTCTAAAAGGAACAATTGTGAACTGAATATCCCAGATCACAAGAGGAACATCTAACATGAGTTCCATGCAAGTGACTGGCCATCAGTTTGATGCACAGTGAGAGCGTGCATGAATTTTTTGCTGTCTGCTTGTACCTCGGGTACAGCTGGCCATTGTGGCGTCACTTACTCTGAAGAGTGACTCATGTTAGAACACCCATCTCCATCAGGCTCAATAAAAGAAGCAGGGAAGACTGGAACAATGCAAAACAAAAGCAAATACTAAGAACTTTAAAAACACTGACAAAAAATGTGAGGAATTCCTCTACCTTGGCAACTGCGACCCCTTCTCTCAGGAAGGCAGGTCACACCTGCTTTACTAGTTGCATTGTGTTCAAAGAAATTGCAACAATGACAAATAATCGGCACAATCTCAAGCCTAGGGAAATGTCCTAGTGCCTGGATTTCTGTACACAGAAACCCAAGATAGGAAGTCTCAGCAAAACAATAGCAGATACAATGAAACCCAGTGAACACATTTGTTGGAGGAAACCATCAAAGTGGTGAGGTACACCAAGCAAAAACCAAAGTTGATCTGAACATTACAGAAAGGGCAAAGTTCAGACATTTGAGGCTTGGTGGTGGGTGGGAACCTGAAACTGGGAGCACAGCTCTAGTGACCAAGACAGACTTTGAGGACACGGCTCCTTATCTCAGCATGGACTTAATTTCCATACACCTTAAGTGACGTTAAAAGTAAAAGCCCCATCACATAATCATTTGCCAGTCATTATTCTAGAAGCACGGAGAGGAACTTAATGGCCCAAAGCTAGGCGTCCTCATTTCCAAGAGCAGATTGGACTAGGGAGAATGTGTGGTCCATCTCACCCCTGGCTCACCAGGAAGAGCACAGATGTCACCCTGGAGGAGCAGAGCGAAGCCTGAAGTATGGTAGAAATGGAGTATCCCACTTAGACAGAGGCTAAGAAGGAGAGGCTAAGGAAGCGGGAAATAATGACAACACCAATTTCATGTTTGTCCTTTTATTACATCTTGCCACGTAGAAGAATTTAGAGGGAGTTCAGATGTGCAGTAACACTGACTCCTCAAGAAGGCATCATGAATATATTTGTATTTGGTGGAGGCATGTAGGTTTGTGTAATTATGCAAAAATTAAGGATTTTACATTTCTTGCTATATTGTGTTACC
This sequence comes from Tympanoctomys barrerae, assembly GCA_002564285.1. NCBI lineage: Eukaryota > Metazoa > Chordata > Mammalia > Rodentia > Octodontidae > Tympanoctomys > Tympanoctomys barrerae. The sequence goes on from NDGN011534976.1 coordinate 4,985, forward strand.
ATGTTTTGTTAGGTTCTGTCACAGCCAGGGTTGTTTCATGTGGTTTCCTAACATTCTAGCAGAGGTGCTTCTCTGCTAATTTACTTCCTGGGTGCAGCAAACACATCCCTTACTGTTCTTCTGTAAATTTGTATATTAAAATAGCAGCAGCAAGCCATGTGTCTCAGTGAGAGATACAAGAAACAATCTGTTTGCAACCACTTGCTCTGATAAACATCAAGATGCATACACACGGGTAAACTTTGCAAAATGAGATTTTTACTCATGTAATGCCCTAATTCTTTTGTGTATGTGTACCTAAGCATCACAGAGAGTCCAATAAGCCCACACTTCTCTGAGACTTGTTTAAAAAAAAAAAAAAGCTTTTTTATAAGTGTTTCAGGTGAAGTAGACCAATTCATTAAACTGGCCCACAGCAAAACATATTTGCAAGTTTAGAAGGAAGTCGCAAGTGAACCTTCAGAGTACTCATTCATGGGTGACGATGATACTTTGTGGTGAGATTCATGCTTTTCTAACAGAAGAACAGTGTGGGGGGATGGTGGGTATGGCGGTGGTGACTTTGACGCTGGCCACGTGATCAAAGTTACTGTGACAGTGAAATTGAGCAGGAATTGACCGATGCAGTCATAGGGATTATATAACTCCTTGAGGGGATGGGGAGATGGCTCAGTAGAATAAGCACTTCCCTGGCAAACACAGGGCCTGAGTTCAATCCCACATTTAAAAAAAAAAAAAAAAGACTATGCATCTTATTTCTAACCAAATAAGTGGGATAGAAGGGAAGGACCCTTTTGTATCTGTGTACTCAAAATAGGATAGATGTACAGCTCCATTCTCTTAATTCAAAGAATAGAGAGGTTTGTGATAATAGTATTTGAGACAGGATATCATGTCTGCATCTTGTGCAATGAATAACCACTATGACAACAATATGGCATGTATTAATTCTTGAAAATGTGCCAGTAATCACTTATGAAACTGTCTCATTGATTTGTTTCCCAATAAAATTATTTAAAAAATACAATTCTTTCATTCAGAATATGCAGAAAACAGCCATGTGAATATCTTACTTTACTAACGAAACTGTTGGGAAAGGGTCACACAATCAAATGGAATGATCCATGATAGGTCTTGGTATGAAAATACAATAAGGTTCATGTCAAGTGTACAACATATCAGAAAGAATGGTAGCACTGCCACCCAATGTGGGAAATTGTGACAGACAATATTGCACAAGATTCTGTGAAATACACAAAGGGTGAAATGCAAGAAAAATGTTCTGTGTGCATCGATACCTATAATCATATGTATTTATCATAACGTGTGTAGCTAAAATGGAAGCATTCATGGTTTACTGTATTTAGCAAGGATTTCTCATTGTAATCACAGGAATGTAAGAGTTACTATAATAGCTGATACAGTGTGCCAATTTGAGAAATCTGAAACCTTAACTCAGTAACTAAGAGGATCTATCTAGGAGAGTATAGAGTACATGTCCTTACTGCTTAGGATATCCTTCATTGTGTCAACTTGAAAAGTTTTGAAGCCTACCTAAATGACTCAGCAGTGGGGAGAATCCTAACTTTATAAATATCCAGAGCAGGCCAGATTGCTCAGTGGACTAAAGTGCCAGTTTACACTGAGCACAGCAGCCGGGGTTCAATCCCCAGCATGCTGTGCTGGCCCCTCCCAGGATGCACTGAGAGGGCGATTAAGACTAGGCATGCTGACACGCACATGTAATCCCAGCTCTTGGGAGGCTGAAAACAGGAGAATATGTGCAAGTCCAATCTACGTAGTGACACACTATAGACCCTTTAGACCATGGCCTAAAAGTACAAAAATGCACAAATAAATAAATATAAAAAGAAACATCCTAGGTCTGTGAAGGAGGAGGTTACAGAGATGGTATAGGTGCAGACCCTCACCCAAGGACAGAGAGACTGCACACAATAGAAGGGAGGAAAAGAGGCTTGCGCCCCCTCCCCATTTTTGCTCTTATTAATCTTACTGTCTTCAGCTACCTGAGTTACCCTTTAGTCACTCTGCCCTGCCCCGAGTCAACTTATTATGGACTGATACCTCCATGAACTGGGAGCTAAATTGGTGTTTTCTCCTTTAAATTTGAGGGTTGGGTATTTTGTCTCAGCAAGGAGAGGAAAGCAGCTGAGACACATAGGGATAAATGATGGATCAAAATATGACATAAAAATTTATGCCATTACCTATACAAAGACTTATTATGCTTTCACCTGACACATTTATCCTGAAACTCAGCCCTCAGATCCTTATTTGTATCATAATAAACCAGACAGTGTTGTTAACAGGCTTTTTCCTATCACCTCCTAAATTCATTCGAGTGTGACATTGGTTAATTGGCTCACGAGTTTCCACTTGGTGTCACATTTGATAACAGAGGACATGTTGACCAGAGCAGGAACTATACACAGGAACAAAGCAGAAAATCCAGAAGAAATATTCCAATTTCAATGCAAGGGCCAGCCAAATAGCTCAGTGGATTAAAGCACCTGAAAACCAATGAAGGGGCCAGAGTTCGATCCCTGGGCCTGCCATGTAGTTTCCATCCCTAGGCCGAGCTGAGACAGAAATTGAGACTGGGTGGTGGGTGGTGGACACGCCTATAACCCCAACTCTTGCGAGGCTATAAACAGGCGGATCACTACGAGTCCCATCTAGTAGTGAGATTCTGAACACCCTGTAAACGCTTCCCTAAAATACAAAAAAAAAAAAAAAGAAAGAAATTCAATGTAGATAAAGGTATGATGCCATCTTTTAATTTCAGTAAGGTATAACATTTTCCTCATGTATGACAAAGTAAAAAAATTCTGATAATGTTGATGTCAATGTTTCTTGATGGAAATACTGATAGGGCAATATGGACAAAACTGATTCTTGAAACAAAAACTTTCTACAACAAAGTCATAGGTAGAGTAAATGCTATTGATGAGTTAGGCAGCAGTCATGATGTCACTTGCAGTGCAGAAAGTCGGGAAACGGTCATTTGAGTTGATCCTAAACATGCGTGACATAGATGATGAAAAGAAAACAAGTTCAAAACATCGTGGAGAAATTTTCTCAGGCGATTGAGGTGAAGCTTATAAGAGATCATTTACAGCAGAGGAAAAACAGAATTTTTCTGCCTGGGAACTAAGAGAAAACATTTGTGGAGCACACCCTTGAGCCGACAGGTGAGTAGGCAGACTCAGCATCACAAAGAACTGGTACAACAACAGGAGAACACAAGGTGTCAACTGTGGCCTCCAAGAAAGGACAGGAGATGAATGTGTGCTGTCAGTGTAGGCAACACTGCTGTAGGGCACATGCCCTTGTGAGGTACGAAGACTGCCTTGAGTGTGCCAGGGAAGGGGAAGGGTGCTTCTGTGATGGGCTTTTGAGTTTACACTATAGTTTGCATAGGTTTTTATTTTTGATATTGTCTTGTAGGTTTCATAAACAAGTAAATAGCTGATGTCAAGATCGTGATGCTCTAAGCAATCATTCCATATTTTATACTTTATTTTATTGACATCTCATGTCCCTGCTAAGTGCATATTGCACAATGTCATGGAAACTCCTGACAAAGCTAAAAGAGGCGTTGCAAGACTGTCACATAGGAGAAGAAAACTAAGCACACGTGCAGTCAGTGTATGGAATCTGCAATTGCCCTGTGTGAGGACAGCCTTGGGTGTGACAACTGAAGGAAGTTTTAGAGCCATCTTAGTATTTTTACTGTGTGTCATAAAAGAATTTATTTCTGATGTTCTCTTTTAGGTTTTGTAAGCAAGCACACAGCTTATGTGAAAATGTGGACGCCTATGCGGAACACACAAGGCCTATTAAGCAGTTATTACTTATTTTATTGATAATTTATGTTCCTGATAACCATACACTGTGTATTATGATAAATACCTCCTTATAAAACAGGATGATTTGTGAGGTATCAAGTATGACTTACAAAAATGCCAGAAAGCAAAACACATGTTATCAGTGTAAGCAATTCCTGTGTATGGAAAGTGCTGTTGTCGTGCATGCAAATAGTTTTTGATATAATAATTAAAGATTTTTCTATAATGTGACATTAGTATGTTCACTGTAGTTCATATAAGAATTGATTTGTTTTATTTTTTAAAGTTGTACAACAGAAAAGAGTTGATGTTGAACATTTGATGTTTTAAACACTCAATAAGTATTCACAATTTACTAGTTTATTTTTAACATTTTTATGTTAAGTGTTCATTATTTATTATAGTGATATTCATGAAAACTAGAAATTCATCAAGAGAAATATACTAACAAATAAAAGTGTGTCTGATAGACAACGCTTTTGTATCCCTTTATTTCAAAATTTATGTAATGAAACATTTTCATCTTCCCTGTATATTTTTCTCACTTATCTTCACTTCCCTTCACTTTTTTATTACTTCTCATAACATCTTGTAGGTTTATAGGAAGGGAAAAATAGAATAATGATCTCATTAGAGCTTATTGTGGAAATCAGCCAAAAATACTACTCAATGTCACTTTGCTTCTGTAGTTAGATTCACTGCCTAATGCCAATGTAGAATATTAAAAAGTTTCCTAGAGGAATTTTTTTCAGTGGGATTAAAAGGACAAAGGTAAAAAAGAAGAGAGTAACCAGACTTGAAGTGCACCAGACAGTGTAATTATAGTAAGAATTTACAACTAAGATTAGAATGCCTTCTCTTGAAGAGATTACTTGGACAAAAAGTGGACAAGCAAAGTAAGGGGGGGCATGAGCATGAGAATTAGGAAAATCATCCAGTCTGCGACCCCCCATAAGATGTAGAGGAGACGTGGAATGAACACCTTGGTAGATACTGGGACAAAGGCATGCGCCTGCTCAAATGGAAGGAATTACTGAGTGGAGGACAAGGACAGGAGAGAGAGAAGCAAAACAAGATACGTCCGTGTATGCAAGCAGGATAGCTTGGACAGCTGTACTGTGCCTTTCTGCTGGTCTACTGAAAGGAGTAGTTAAGCCTCAATTTGTTTTGTGTTCTTTCTTCAGTTATTTTTTCATTTTTTTGCTTTTCTTACTTTCTTATATTTGTTTTCTCTTTTCTTCCAATTTTGCATGTATATATCTGGTAATATGAACAACTAACCTGAAAAAAGACCATGCAATACAACGAATACTGTGAAATTCACATTTTGTTTAGTGAAATTCTGCATTACTTGTAATTTTTTAATCTCATACTACTTTGTACTCTATAAAAATGAAGAATAAAAAGAAAAAAAACAATCATTTAGTACAGGTAAAGAGATATTTAAATAGTGATATACATTCATTTTAGGATCACTGTGTCAACACACAAGATTGACCCATCTCATTGGACCCAGCAACATCAAGTTATACCTCACGAAAATACAATTAAAAGTCAAACAAAGCCTACCAAAAGGAATGTGCAGGTAGGAGAAGATTCCTGGGTTGTGATCTTGGGACCTGAAGCCCAGCCAAAGGAAGGAAAGATAATATTCAAACCATGAGAGATTCTAAGCACTGCCTATGGGAAGGTCTCTCACCCTAGCATAGCAAACCCAGGAACAAAGGCTTGCGACTACCCATCTTATTCCACACCATCTAGCTGCTCTTTACAGCAATGATTTGTCTGCTTTTTTTCTTCCTTCTCACAAACAAAGGGTCTTCCTTTATTAAACTCAGTCTTCCTAATTAATTTTTGGATTTGAATTCAAATCTGGCTGTCTCATTGCTAATTGTTTATCAATAAAATTATGGAAAAAAATCTGGCTGTGTATTCACCCTGGACACAACACTCCTCTGACAGTATTAGATAGCTAGCTTGTTTTGAAAAAGTATATTCAGTCAGACAGAACTGAGCTCTGGAAAGAGTCAGTGCAGAAAATGAAAACATGACAATTGTGGCCAGAGGTACGTTCCTTGAAGTTCAAACGTAAAGACAGAGAAATGTTGAACTCCACGTGCTTCCCATGGAGATGAAAAACAATGATAGATAGTTTTAGTAGGCATCACTAACTTTAGACAGAAGACCAAATCCTCCCTAATCCATCCAGTCTGGGAGAGTATTTGTTCCTTCCAGTCTATGTGGCTTGCTTTTCCACTTGTTTCTCATTTAACCAATATTACCTAAAGGGCCAGAGTTGCAATCAGACAGGCTGAACATATATGTCTCCCGCCTGATCCCTACCTTGTGATTTTTCCATTGGGTCAGTAGTACCTAATAATCACACTTGTGTCAGCTGGCCATCGTTGTGTCTCACCTTGTGTCTGCCTTACCTTTCGGGCTCACTTTATAAAATTGCCTTGAGCAGCAGGTTGCTTGAAAACTACAGTGGATTCCTTCTGTCTCTTTTACACTTAAGCTGTCTTCCTCTCAGTAAATGCTTCCAACTCTTAACCTCCAATTCCCTAGATTGTATTCTATGACATTAGAGAACATGATCATGGCACAGTGGACATCTCACAGGCTGTGAAATACATTGTCCTTAAATTAATTGGAGTTCCAAGATTATTTCTCTAATATTCCCTATATGAATAGAATCATACTTTTAATTATAAAATATTTCCTGATGGAAAGTTTTATCATACTACGTATATGTGTCTGAAACTTTCATCTACACTCAGTCAAAAATGACAATAGCAACCATAAAACTAAATAAAAACAAAAAGAATCTCTATGGAAACATTATTCTCTGCAGAATTAAATGATTGCATATCAAGTTTAAAAGTAAATAAATGTTTAGCTTCATTTAAGAATATTATGAGAGAGCATATACGTGGTCTTTTGGCTGGAAAGTCCTAGAAATCATGCCAGGTGTTCATGCTTGGATATTAGGCCCAAAGGACCAGATGTTGCACTTCCCCAGTGTTGATTGCACCAGGCATCCAGAGTTACCAGGCTGGGTAGCCAGGGGCTCAGGCTCCCCTTAAATTCACAGGGCCTACAGCGTTGCTTCAGTTCACAGGTGCTCACTGGGATAATTTTCACATAAGACATGCTGGTAATGTATGCATTTGATCAACATCCGAATAGATTTCTAGGATAATATATTTCATCTCATAATTTATAAGGAAGAGTACTGAAAAATATGAAAGTGGCATATCAAAAACCTCTTATATTTGGCAAAACAAATATCACAGCAATTCTCCACTCCTTACATTTGTCAATGTATTGTTTCTGAAAACCAATTTAATCTTTTAAAATTTCTACAGAAGAAAAGGTTGGTGTTACCACCTTTGGCTCATAGTAAATATCGTTCTTACTATTAGGATGTTTTATAAAAGAGGAAATTGAATGAAGAATTACTATAAATACTAATATTCAAGATATGAATATAGAGATGACAGCACTGTAGTAAGCACAGAAAAACATAACTAGTACTCATATTTTCTTGCCTTAGAGAAGACTGGCTTCCTGAGTCCAAGGGCATAAACAGCCTGCCACAGGATATGGCATTTACTTAAAACTATCTTCATGCTTAGCAAGTTATTTTACCCTCTTGGCTATTAGGTTTTTAGCAATTCCATATTACATGTGGTATATACACTTACTGTGCCTCACCTAAATTTTCTAAAAAGGGAAATTGATTTGTAATCAATGTCAAAGAGTGCTGGGAACTAAATGAGAATAAAAAGTGAACTAAGTCATTTTCATTGCACTAGTTTTACATATCCTGTCTCAATTTGGAAAAAGCAAGGTATAAACAAGGGTTAAAATTATTAGCATGTTCTCCAGAGGCAAACTATCTTTATATAATTCTAGTGGTGTAATAAGGAGTAATTGGTCTGGCTTCACAAAAATACTTTCATGTGCCATTTGGGTGACAAATGTCAGTGGGTAATAATGAATACAGTATAAATTTTGCATGTAATTAAATGTGTTATAAAGGAAGCACATGGGGTTGGATCATATTCAAATTAATTCCACAGAATGTCAGATTTTCTTATCTCAGAAGTTAATGCCAATTTACATTCCATCACCTGAAGTGTTTTGCTCATATTCAACAAAGTTTTGCAAATTCCTAGATACAGTAAACTATAAGAAATAATGGGTACTTCATGCAAATAAAAGTTATTTCCAGTCAAATAGGATAAATGACCAATTTGAGTTCTGATTAATTTAAAACACTACACCATGAGAAGAAGGAACTGCACTGGTGTGCCTGACTTCATCCTCCTGGGGCTGGCGAATTCTGCAGAGACACAGCTGGGCCTCTTCCCACTCTTCCTCCTCCTCTACCTGGTCACGGTGCTGGGAAACTCAGGGATGATCCTGCTCATCCGCTTGGACCCCCAGCTGCACACCCCCATGTACTTTTTCCTCACTCACCTGTCCTTCCTCGACCTCAGCTACTCCAGGGTCATCACCCCTAGAACCTTACAGGACTTAGTGTCCTCCACCAAGAGCATCTCATTCCCGGGCTGCTTCACGCAGATGTACTTCTTCATAGTGTTGGGTGCGGCCGAATGCTTTCTGCTCTCCTCCATGGCCTATGACCGCTATGTAGCGATCTGCAGCCCTCTGCACTATGCAGTCATTATGTCCCCAAGAGTCTGCCATGCCCTGATCGCTGGCACCTATGTCATTGGTTTTGTGGATTCCACTGTTAATTTGATGTTCATGAGCAGACTGTGTTTCTGCAACTCTAGTGTCATTCGTCACTTTTTCTGTGACACTTCCCCAATATTAGCCCTGTCTTGCAGTGACACCTATGAGGCTGAACTCATCATATTTATTTTTGCAAGATCCAATTTAGCTGTATCACTTATCACAATCTCTGGAACCTATGTGTCCATTCTCTCCACTATCCTGAAAATTAACGCCACTGCAGGAAAGCAAAAAGCCTTCTCTACTTGTGCCTCCCACCTCTTGGGTGTCTCCATCTTTTACTGCACTACGATCTTTACTTACCTCAAA
>NDGN011534978.1:5480-18249 GCA_002564285.1 Tympanoctomys barrerae
CACACACACACACACACACACACACACACAAATAAATAAAAAATTTTTAAAAATCTATGTTGTGGGGGAGCTGGGGATGTAGCTCAGTGCAAAGGCCCTGATTCAATCCCCACTGACCCCTCCTCAAAGAAATAGAATCCAGAAAACCAGAGTCCTTTATAAAAATTTTATTGGAGGAGCTGGGTAAAAAATGGGGGCGATGACTCTGGAGTTGAATAAATAAATAAATAGAACAATAATAAGCCCCCTTTGGCGCGTGGGGGCGGCCCCGGCCCGCGGGGAGAGGGGAGCAGCTCACGCGGGCGTCAGCTGGATGGCGAAGACCTCGCCCCCGGCCGGGGACTCGGCGGTGGTGTCCCCTGCCTCGGCGCCGCCGCCTGCGCCGTTGAGACACACGGCCTCGCCAGAGCTCTCGGCCTCCTGCACGTTGTACTCGCCCTTCTTGCACGCAGTGGAGCGCACATACACAGCCAGCCCTGCGCCCGCGGCCAACAGCGCAGCGCCCCCTGCCGCACCGCCCACGGCGACCCACAGCCAGGGACCTGCGCACGGGACCCGGGAGGTCAGTCGGTCCCCGCGCACCTGCCCCAAGAACACGGGGAGAGAGACCCCTGGACCAAGTCACACCCTGCTCGGCGGAGGGATTTGAGCCTTTGAGCCCTGGTCTGGACACCAGCCTGAGCCCCCACTCCAGACAGACCCAGCCGTAGGAGCTGCACGTAGTGGGGCAAGGGGGTCTAGGTAGACTCCACCAGCTCCTCTTGGCTTTCTGCAACCCCCTTTTCCTATGGAGACATAGCAGCCAGGGAATAGGATCACATGTCCCCACTCCCAGAACCACACATAGGTTTTTTGGTTTTTTTTTTTTTTAGACAGGGTCTCGCTATACAGTTCAGGCTGGCCTTTAGCTCACTTTGTAGCTCAGGCTGGTCTTGAATTCTCAATAATCCTCCTGCCTCAACCTCCTAAGTGCTGGGAGGATAGGCGTGCACCACAACACCAAATCCCTTGATTTCTACTTTGGCCTACTTTGGTGTCATCTGTGGCGACAGAGTCAGGTGCAGGGCCAGAGCCCAAGACTCAGGGCTCACCCTCTTGCAGAGCCACTGTTCCTCCCCCAGCTGCCACTTACCGGCCACGCGCACTGTGATGCGCCGTGCGTGACGCCCATGCGCGTTGGTGGCTGCGCACTCGTACTCGCCGCCATGGCTGCCCATGGCGCCTGCCACACTCAGCGTACTATTGTTGCTGGACAGGCCGATGTTGGAAGCCCCGGGAGGTGCACGCCAGCTGATTTGTGCCGGAGGCCACGCCTCTGCGCGGCAGGTCAAGGTGAAGTTCCCCCCAGGCCGCACACTGGGGGGAGAGGCAGCCAGCTCAGCCACCACCGGTCGATCTGCAGGTGACAGAGGCGAATGGAGGGGTGCGCTTAGCACTGGGCCACAGCTGACCAAGTCCCATTGGCTCACCATAGTGGGTTAGACACTGCTCCTTCTCAGACAAGCAACCCTCCTCCAGCCTCTTGTTGGAGACAAGAATTCTGCCCCAGCCGGTGTGGTGTGCTGCATTTGTTCCAGTCCCACCCCTAAAAAGTTCTACCTTAGGCCAGTGTGGAGGTGCACACCAATAACCCCAGGACTCTGAAAGGAGAATTGCATGTTTGAGTCTAGGCTGTGACTTAATAAGACCCTGTCTTGAAGGAAAATAAATTAATGCTTTGGTGAGGATGAAACGCAATGTGAAAGCCCTGGGTTCAGTTCTCAGTAACCTTCCAAAAAAATTAAATTATGGGGCCGGGGAGATGGCTCAGTAGGATAAGCGCTTGACTGGCAAACGTAAGGATCTGAGTTCAATCCCCGGTTCCAACAACAACAACAACAACAATTAAATTAAATTAAAAAGTCATGACTTTTTTACTGAGTGGGAAATGAGGCCCTGCACCACTGTCCTGAGCCAGCTTTTGGGAGGGTCCCAGCTCCTGTCCTCTAGACTTGCCGTGACTTCCAAGGTTGAGGCTGGGATCCCTCCTCCTCAAGTCTGGGATGGGACAGCTTCCCTCAGCTTCCACAGGCTCTGCCACCCCCGCAAATCCCTTTACTCTGGCCTGAGTCCCCTCCATCCTGTGCCCCCCTTACTCACATTCCACGCCCACGGTGACAGTCCGAGAGTCTGTGCCGTGCGCATTGGTGGCCTCACAGCGGTAGGTCCCCGCATCCTCCCTGGACACGCGTGGCCTCTCTGGCCGGGGTGCGCCCTCGCGCAGGCAGCGCACACGGGGAGACGGGCGGCCCCGGGCAGAGCAGGCTAGCGCAACAGCCCGAGCCCCTTCCAGCCATGTCTGGTGACTGGGGCAGGTGGACTCATCCATGTGGGGCGGCGCTGCAAAGCAGCCAGGAGGAGGGGTCAGGGGGGCGTCCTCAGGGGTCACCCCCTCCTTCCCGCCCACCCGGGCCCTGCTCACACTCCGCGCTCACGACCACGGTTTTGACCGAGGAGCCGTGGGGGTTGGTGGCATTGCAGAGGTAGACCCCGGGTGGCAGGTCACTAGGGAGAGGGGGGCCTCGGGGTCTGGGTTTGGAGGAATCCAGTGGCAACACCACTCCCTCGTTGGCATCTTCCGAGCCTGCGCACTCCACACTGGGCTGTGGTTTCCCATCCACCTCGCAGGAGAACAGCGACCCGGATCCTTCCACCCATGTCCAGTTGCTAGGGCAGCCTGGCTCCTCAAAGCTGGGGCCATCTGCAAAGCAGGGAGTTCAAGGTCACACAGGGGACAGACAGGAATCCCTGCCTGGGAATGCCCCGAGGTGCTCTTGCTCACATTCCACCGTGATGGCCACAGTTTTGGCCGCAGAACCTTGCGCGTTGGTGGCCTCACAGTGGTAGGTGCCCGCGTGCTCCCGGGCCACACGCAGCAGCCCCTCCACGGCGTCAGCCTCCCCAGAGCGCACGCAGCTCACGTTGGGGGCTGGGACTCCAAGTGCCACACAGCTCAGTGATGCCTCGGTTCCCTCTACCCAAGTCAGGCGATCCGGGCAGCCCACATTGTCCAGGGCTGGTGAGTCTGGAATGGGGTGTGTGACACTGATTCTGGGGACCGAGCTGATGTTCCCCTGCCTCTCAGGACCTCCAGAAAGAGGTGGGCAGACTATGCCCTGGGTGGGCTGGAACTCTGACCCACTTGGCGTCCGAGCTAGTTAAGCCTTCTGAACTGTTTCAAGGCTTTGCTTTTTCTTTCTTTCCTTTCTGAGACATGGTCTGGCTATGTAGCCCAAACTGGCCTTGAACTCACAGAGGCTCTCTTGTCTCAGTCTCCTGAATGCTGGAATGGCAGGCAGGGTTGTGCTGCCACACTGCGCTCCTACACACAAGAAATTTCCTTGATCTAGACCCCTCACCAGCCGCTTCCCTTTCTCAAAATCCAAACACACCCTCCCCGCTCCGTGGCGCAGCTCACAGCCTAGGCCCTGAGAACCCTAATGCTACGCGCCGGTTCACGCCCCTACTCACACTCCACAGTCAGCGTCACTTCCTTGACGGCCGTCCCCTGAGCATTGGCGGCTGTGCAGCGGTAGGTACCCGCCAGCGCTCGGGTCACAGGGCCAGGCCGACCTAGCGCCAGTACCGCCCCGCCATCGGGCCGCGCACAGTGCACGGAAGGCTCCGGGTTCCCGCGGGCGTCGCAGCGCAGCGTCTGCTCAGGGCCCTCGGGCCACGTCCAGTTTCGAGGACAATCAGAGTCGTCGAGCCGGGGGGCATCTGCGGGCAAGGGTCCAAGAGGCTAGAGGTGGCGAATGAGGGATTGCCCCACCTCCCCGACGCGGTCAGAGACCCGGCAGGTCCTCTGAGGTCGCCAACTCACAGAGAACACGCAGCTCAGTGCTGTCGTTTTTGCTAAGCATCTCCCCTTCCACCTCGAGGGTGGCATAGCAGAGGAAGCCCCGCCCGTCATCGTTCTCGGTCGCATTGAGCTGGAGCTCCACGGGCTGTCCTGGAGCGGCAGCTGCAATTCCCTCCAGGGTGACCAGAGCTTGCGTCCCAGCTGTGCAAATGACTGTCACCATCTGCCCCTCAGAGGCGCTGGGCTCGCTCACAGTCAGGAGAGGCGCGGGGAAGCCTAGGGACAGAGCATTGGGTGGAGTTCCCTGACCTCGCCCCTTCTCCCGCCCAAGCTCCGCCCCTTACCTATCCCTTTTGCCCTACAACTTCGAACAAATCGAGGCCCCGCCTCTCAGGCTCAGCCTCCTCAGTTATTCACACTTATCCTCTCTTTGCCCCGCCCCGGCCTCTCCGTCCACCATTAGCCACACCCACTAGGCAATCTGGCTCCGCCCTCAACCGCCGAGGCCCCGCCCCACTCCCCCTTACTATACACGGTCACGTTCTCCTGGGCCTGGCGGCTTTCGTCCCCTAGGTTCACTCTGCAGATCAGCTGCCTGGAGCCCTGCTGCTCTGTGGTACCGGTGGCTGTGGCAGTGGCCCTGAGGGTGTCCCCCTCCAGGATGATATTAGGATTCAACCTCTGGTCTCCCAGAGCGAGGTAAACCCCAGCCTCAGGGGCGGGAAAGAGTTTGTCCACCGTGCAGCTCACCGGCCCTTCTGAGCCCACTTCTAAGAGCCGGGGACCAAGGAGACGCGGGGGCTCTGGAGACAGGTCTAAGGGTGGAAGAACAGAGCTTGAACTGATTGTCATTATTATGATTGCTTTTTTGAGACAGGTTCTCGCTATGTATTCCAGGCTGGTTTTGAGCTCACTATGCACCGAGGCTGTCCTTGAAATCAGAGCGACCCTCCTGCTTCAGCCTACAGGTCGCTGGAATTAGAGGCATGCACCACCATGGGCGGCTCAGAATTTGAATTTATGTATTGAGCGCTCAGTATGTACTAAGTCCTTAACGTGCACATCTTGTATTATCATCCTGAAGGCATAGAGAGGAAACAAGCTGGAGTAAGGGTGAGCATTCAGATGCATGTGCCTTTACATTTCGACAGCGCCCACCCTACTTGGGGTCCCCGCACCCACTCACCGAAGGTTCGGAGCTGTCTGGGTGCCGAGGTGTTTTCAAACAGCCCCAGGCCATGAGGCCGCAGGTCCAGCTCCGCGCGGCAGGAGAAATTAGCGCCATGATCCTCCCTGCGCGCCAGCACCGTGGCTGTGAGCACCGCACCCCGCGCTCGGGGCGGCTCCCCCGTAAAGCTGCGGCGGATCAGCTCCTGGGCTCCCCGCAGTAGGGTCAGCGTGAGGCTCCCGCGGGGTCCGGCTCCTGGAACCCTACAACTCAGGGTGAAGTTCTCGCCCACCGGCTGCCAGGGAGGCAGCGGCACCAGCTCTACGCGATCCGGTCTCTCTGCAAGGGAGGGAACCGCTGCTTTTGGAAACGCTGGAGCTTGGGGAGCCGGTGCTCAGACTCCAGGGCCCGGGGACACAGTGGATGGAGCCCAAAGAGGAGTACCCGAAGTCCAGGGGGTGGGACGTGGAAGGGAGGGAAAGTAGGGTAGTGGAGCCGGGACACGCAAAACTCACGGAAAGTGCGGATGAGCCCGCGCGCCTGCAGTGTGCGCCGCGCGCAGCGGAAGAAGCACACCGGCTGGGTCTCAGGCTCGCGGATGTCCACCAGCTGTCGCGCAAGCCAGCGCAAGCCCCGCTGGGTCCCGTTGCGGCGCAGCGAGGTCTCCAGGCCACCTCTTTCAGGCCGAGGACAATTGGTGCTGCAATTCAGCCACAGCGAGCCCCCGCGCTCCACGAGCGCCACGCGAGGTTGCAGGTCCGCCCAGAAGGGCTCCTGCGCGACCGCTGCCCGGGGAAACGGGGCTCAGGCTGAGGAGCCAACTCCTGGAGATCTCGGCACCCCTACGCCGAAGGCAGGGCTTCCCCAGGACCACCAGAGGCCGCGGTCCCTAAAGAACCCAGGAGTTCTGCCCAGGCCTTGGATTTGGAGGTGCTCTCCAAGTCCGGACTTCAAAGGTGGCTCTGCCCAGGAGACAGCCCGGGTCCTCAAGGCTCCGAGGAAGTGGTGGGGAAACAGGAGGGAAGGGAGAGAGGAGTGGAAAAGATGGGGTTTCGGGTGTGCACAGCAAGGCTGGGAGGAGGGGACTCCTGGTGGGGGATGGGCACTGAGCCCATTCTTGAGGTCTTGGAAGATCGCCAGGAGAGGGGGTGGCTGAGACTGGGGCGAAGGCAAAGGATAAAGAAGGCTGGGTCAAGGGAGGTCCCCAAATGTGGGTGAAGAACGTGGAAAGGAGATCTGGGGCAGGAATCGGGAAAGGAATCGCGGAAATAGCCGAGGAACCCTGTTGCCAGGGCTCCGGGTGAAGCGGGAACAGCGCCAATGAGTCACGCTAATGGGGCTGTATGAGGGGTCTTTGCTGATCGCTGGGGGGAGGTAGAGGATGCCAGTCCGTGGACCACGGTGCACCACAGAGCGGGAGGGGGCAGGAGCACTCTGGGGTCTCCAGGGCACGCGGTTGGGCGCTGAACATCTGGATCTCCAAAGGAATAGAGACCCAGAAGAGCAGGAGTTGGGGAGCTGAGTCTGTGTGTAGCGGGAGCCAGCGCAGAGGACCCAGGTTCCAGGTGCGGACAGGAGCGTGGGGTGATCAGAGGGCGGGGCCGGGAGGGGCGCGGGGCTGCTGCTCGGGTCCATCAACTTCACCCCCGCCCTGCGCGCACGGAGCAGCTCTTACCTGCGAGGCCGAGGATCTCCAGGCCCAGGGCAGCCCAGAGGCCGAGTAGCGCCCGGCGCAGCCCTGGCGAAGGCCCTGGCATCGCCGCCGCGGGGGAAACGCAGGAGGCGAGGGGAGCGCGAATGACGAGCTGGGCTAGAGGACGGCGCGGCGCGGCGGGTGGAGTGTGGGGGAGGCAGACTTGCGCCCGAGGATTGGTTTAAACGTTGGTAACTTGGTTTCCAAGGAGGGGGCGGTGGCAGAGGCGGCGGCGGCGGGGAGGGGGGCTGGAGGCGATCGTGCGCCGGGCTCCTGGCCTTGGTGAAGGCGATGAGCGAGCGACCCCCGGAGTCTACGCGGAGGTCAACACGACTGCCTGGAGCCTTCTGGGGGCGACCACGCTCTCACGCGTCATCCCCGGCCGCGACAAGAAGATGGGGGGATGCTGGGTTGCCCGGCCCAAACCCCCACCCACCGGTGTATGGATGCTAGGAATCCGTGCTGGACTCCAGGCTCCGCCCCTCTCTTTAGCTCCTCCCAGCAGCGCGCCCCTTAGGGCGGAGATTGATTTGAGGGCGAAAAGCGATTTGGGGGAGCGCAATATGAGAAGGGGGATGCCTCTTTTTACTGATCCTTCTCCTTTGGAACGTGGGGAGCTGAGGATTAATAGCCACACCCCGTCCTCCTGCTCCACTCAGGCACGCGATGAAGGAGGCGGGGACCAAAGTGCCAGCGAGTCGGGAACACGTGTGCGTGCGCGCAGCCTTCACCGGCAGGCGTCTAAATTAGAGTCGGCTCGGCTCGGGGTCTGCATTTACCCAGCGTGCAGCGGGCAAGTGTCTAGACGCTGTGGAGCGCCTGCCTCGGAGCGAGTCGTGCACTCGGAGGAATGGCCTCCAGGTGCCTGGGACAGGCCTCGATTCTGCAGCCAAACGAGACCAAGAGACCAGCTGTGATCCTTTGGACCTTGCATCCGTACTCCAAGCCTTAGCGTCTACCCCCTCCTTTTGCCCACCTGCCGGGATGACTGCTAGAACGTTATCAGGACGCGAGTCTGTGACATCCCACGTGGGCCATCTGACTACTTCTTCCTCGCTGTCCCTACAAGGATACCTCACTGCTGTAGTCCCGCCCACTTGTGGTTAAGCGTGAACTGTGAGGATGAGGGGTGTTTGGGTTTTTTTCTTCACGGAGGGAGGGGTCCGCTGGAAAGACCGGGGTCCAAAGTGGAGGTGGGGTGTGAGTGGGAAAGAAAAGTTAACATCCAATCAGAGTTGCTGCGTGGTGTGGCAGAGCCAATCAGGAACAACCATACCATAAACCCTGCCTCCCGCGGCCCAGAGCCTTCCGAGGCCCCTGCTTAACCTATCTGCACCTCGCAGATAAAGCCAGCAAAAAGTGAAGTTTTACAGCACCGGCTGGAAATGCAGACTCTGGGCCAGTGGGCCTTGAGTGAATCGCAGTGTCCTCAAGGAGACAAGGAATTTGGAGAAAGTGGGCCAAAAAGGAGACTTAGTTTTTTTCTTCCAAGGACCATGAGGCCAGAGGACAGAGATTGCTAGTGGGAAGCTTTATTGATCTGAGCAGTTTTTCCGAATTGCAAATTGTTCCAGCCAGTCCGCGCTCAGCCGGCAGAGCATGCCCCTCTAGGCCGCATCGCTAGCCACCTGTGCAGGGTGGCGGCCCCCACTGCTAGGAGGATCCCCACGACGGTCGCGATGGAGGTGGAGGCCAAGGCTTTGGACTCGGGGCTCCAATCTGGGAGCAGGAGGTGGAGAATTAGGAACCCAGGAGACGGTCTGACGCTGGTCACTCTGGCCTGTGCCCTCCTGGAGTCACCACACACACACCTCCCAGAGTCCCCAGGATCACAGAGGTCCTTACCCAGGGGTGACAGGATGACAGGCGCCGAGCTGCTGCGCACCACCAGGCCGCCGAGATTGAGGCGTGCGTGGCAGGTCACAGGTTGCCAGAAGTCACTGGGCCTGGCGCGAAACGTGTAGGTCAGGGTCACATTGGCCAGATCCAGGCCTTTGAAGCGCTCCAGCCTTTCAAAATAGATGAGCCGGCCGCCGCGCCTCAGGCTCACCCTCAGGAAGCCCACCGGGAATAGCTGCGTCACGTGGCAGCGCAGAGTGTACCGGCCGCGCGCGAGGACCGGCTGCTCCAGGATCACGCTGCGCGGCGGCTCTAAGGCGAGAGGGGAGCCCCTAAGAAAGGGCCGCGGGCGCCCCCTAGCGGCGGCCAGTCGCCTCAGCCCTCCTCCCCTCTCCCCGCCAGGCCCGGCCCGACCGCTGCCCTCACTGTAAGCGTTGATCCTCGCGGTGGCCTGGCGCCTTTCTCCCGCGCAGGTGGCGCAGCAGCGCACGACGGAGCTCCAGGCCGTCACATTCACCAACTCGTAGGACACCCAGCCCGGCCCGGAGGTCGTGCGGCCACGCCGCAGCTGGGTGAAAAGGCTGGGTCTGGCCGGCAGGGGGCAGCTCGTGCTGCAGTTCAGCCACACCGAGTGTCCCGGGGCCACCTCCACCAGTTCGGGGCTCAGACGCACCCTGAAGGGCGCCGAGATACCGAAGGGCGCGGCAGGGCTGGGGCTGGGGCTTTGCGACAGCTCAGCCTGGCGCCTCCGCGCGCTCCCACCTACCGGGTAGGCGGCCGCCAGCAGAAGGGGCAGCGGCAGGAGCAGAGACTTCATGGCCGGGACCCCAAGCGGGGCCCTGGCGCCAGGGTGCCGGGCTGGCTCCGGAGATAAGGGGGCCCCGCGGCTCCGCCTCCCCAGACCCGCCCCAGAAAGGGCCAGGGGCCCCAGAAAGGGCCAGGGGCCCGGCAAAGGACACGTGTCCTTCTCCCTTCCACCCGGAATGAGATGCGGGACACCGCTGTCAAGCACATATTATGTTATTTTTCTGGATGCGGCTCTTTCGTTTTCACTGAGGTGGCAGAAGGTCAGGAAAAGCCTCGGATTTGGACGGAATCCTCAGAGTTGGTCCGGACGGCAGGCTTTTCGTGGGGGAAGGAAATGGGAAGTTGGGGCTGCCACAGAGGTGAATAGAAAAAGCTCCTCCGGATGTGACCCCCTACCCCGACACGTGGAGGTCGAGGCCCTGGGGTGGGGTGGGGGTGCCTTATTGGCTCCAGGTCAAGGTTTCCATTCCAGGGGATTCTGTGGCTTAACTGCCAAGGGTTGGCGCGACATTCGGGCACTGTCAGTGTAGGAAACGCTGGCAGAAATGGCTGTGGGTGGGGAGGTGGCGGTAGGGTGTTGGGGGAGGGATTAATGAGTGGATGTAGAACTTGGAGCCAGGACTAGTTTATATAGTGCCTTTGTGCTCAACAGAAAAATAGAAAAAACACCCTTTGGGGAGAACACAGCTTGGCCAATACAGTGAGAAATCCTAGAGCCTCTTGATGTTTTTGCCAGGTACTTTTGTGCAGTACACAGCCTACTCAACTGTACTTGGCAGCTCTGAATGTGTAATATCAGAGTATGCTCTGTGAGGGCAAGGATCTGTGTTCGCATCATGGGTCACTACTTTCGCCTTCTTAAAAAGGTACTCAGTAAATAGCCAATTTTTTAAAAGTTAAAAATAATAATAATAAATATGTTATTGGCAAGAGTTGAGCATAGTAAATATATGGTAGTACCAGATCTGCCATTTTCCAGAGGAAGTGTGGGCTGCCTGTATTTGTGCAGGCCCCCTCCTCCTGAGGACTGTGGGGCCTCCGCGCATCAGATGGGGGTGAGTCTCCACATTTCCTGGCTGATGGTCTACAAAGCCATGGGTTTGTGTCTCTGTCACTGTCCCTGTGTACAGGCCAGACTTCATCGTCTTCACAGACACCCAAGTCTCTTCGTTTGATACAGAATGTCACTATGCAGTTCAGGCTGGCCTCGAACTCACAACGCTCCTCCTGCTTCGGCCTCCTCCGGAGCGCTGGGATGACGAGCGTGCACACCGTGCCCAACTTCATTCTCCAGTCTTCTTTCTCCTTCTGCTCAGTCCTGTGGCTACAGGACAGGTGCACGGCCCTGTGGTCCAGCGCACGCAGACATCAGGATCCAAACGTGAGCCGTACCCTGCGGCCAGCCTCCTGTCCTCTGTCCCCCGAGGGGGTGCACAGGGCTGCGTGGTGCATATCCAGCATTTGGGTCAGTTCAGCACTGCTGCTGCTGCTGTTGCTGCGGCAGTGGCCTGGGGCCGAGGTCTGGGGCGGACTCAGGAAGGTGTGGTTTGGGCTTCAATAGCAAAGCCTCGGCCGCCTTTTGCAGCTTGTATTTCCTGATCTTCCGCTGACGGTTATACAAGTATGCGGCTGCGACAACGCTCATGAGAACCAAGATGGCCACCAGCACAATGATAAGGACATGATGAGTGTTGCCCTGGTTGTCTGTGGGGGGACATGGGGCGAGGCGTGAGGATGGAGCAGAGCTCATAGCCCGCGGTCCCCACCCAGCCCCACACACTGGTCACACTGGTACTCACAGAGAACTGTCACCAGCACCTCCCGGCTGGCCTCCCCTCGGGGGCTCACGGCCCGGCACACATAAGTGCCCTCATGTTCCCGCTTCACAGATCTCAGGCTCCCGATGGGAAGCGAAGTGTTGTCGCTCTTACGATAACACTGGAGCTGGGGGCGTGGGTTCCCTCGGGCCTGGCATCTCAGGATCTGCTGGGACCCCTCTGGCCAGGTCCAGCTCCCGGGACAGTCGCTGTCGTTTAGTTGGGGGCCATCTGAGAAACAGGAGGAGGGGATAGTGGTCAGGGCAGAGGCTGGGGGCCCAGGGCTCAGGGCTCAGGGTCAGCGATGCCACTCACACAGGACGGTGAGCTGCTGGGTTTGGTTCTTGAACAGCACTTGCCCGGCCACCTCCAGAGCGGCAGAACAAAAGAAGCTGCGGTTGTTATCCTTAGCGCTGGCGTTCAGCAGCAAGTGGGACGGTGATTCGGCTGGGGCACCACTCAGTATCACGATGGCTCCAGGGCGAGCTTCACAATTCACCATCACCAGATCCCCTTCCGAGACCACGCTTGCGTTCAAGGTTAAGACGGGTTCTGGAAAGCCTGGGGGCGGGACACATCTGCGGTTGGTCCCGCCCCCAGGTCCCGCCCACACGCCCCACCCAACCATAGCCCACCTGTGCCTCATTAAGGGTGCTGGGATTACAGGTGTGCGCCACACCCAGGGCTTGTAAATAGGTTCTCTTAGCTCTGGAAAGCTCGGCAGCCACGCCTGAAAAACCATGCCCATCAACCACCGGGTCTTACTGTAGACAGTCAGGTTCCTCCATGACTCCCGACTCCGGTTGCCCAGCAGGACGGCACACACCAGCTGCTGGTCGCCTTCCTCCTGGGCGGTCACCTCCAGGGAGGCTGAGGCGGACAGGGAGTCATCGCCGTACGTGACTGTGGTGTTCAGCTTGTGGTCCCCCAGTGCCAGGTGGACCTTGGCCTCCAGGGCCGGAAACAGCCCATCCAGAGAGCAGGTGACCAGCTGGCGGGTGCCAGGCTCCAGGGCCTCAGGTGTGACAAATTCCGGGGCAGTTTCTGGCAGGACTGGGGAGAAAATTCAGGGGCATGAACACAGAGGAAGGGACTTTCCGTGACGTCTCCCACCTGGAACATTCTCTTCCAATGAGACTCTGGTTTGAGTCATTCTTACCTTTTAAAATTTAATTATTTTATTTATTTATTTTTGGCAGAGGTACTGGGGATTGAACCCAGAGCATTCACATGGAGTTCTATCCCCAGGCTTTTTATTATTATTTAAATTGTGTGTGTGTGTGTGTGTGTGTGTGTGTGTGTGTAGTACAGGGCCTCCAGGGTCATTTCACTATGTAGATCAGAGTCCTAGTGATCCTCCTGTTTTCAGCCTCCCAAGTGCTGGGATTACAGGCGCGCCACCATGCCCAGTCTCAGTCCTCATGTATCCCGGGGGTGGGGACGGTGTGGCATGCAGTAGATCGAACCCTGGCTGCTGCGCTCTGCCTAAGTAGGTACTGTAGTCCACTGAGCTACCTAACTGGCCCTAATGTTAAAATTTTTGGGCTGGGGAGATGGCTCAGTGGAATAAGTGCTTCCCTGGAAGTGCAAGGGCCTGAGTTCAA
>NDGN011534981.1:1827-12546 GCA_002564285.1 Tympanoctomys barrerae
GGGGGGTGCTGGGGAGTGGTAGGCTGGTCCCAACGGGGTGGAAAAGGGTCTCATCCATGCTGCACCTGGGCTGGAACCAGAAAGTCCTGCTGGTGCAGAGTAGCCAGAAGCTTTCCCACACACTTGAGGCTTGGGCTAGGACTGGATCTGGGCATCCCCAGAACGTGGCAGAAATTCTCACTCAGCAGATGTGGGGGTTGCTTCAGAGTAGTGGGGGGTGGGTCCCAGGAGGGTGGAAAGGTGTCTCACCCAAGCTGTACCTGGTCCCTCAAACGCAGGGTAGAAGGAAGCTCTCCCACACACTCACCGGGGCCTGGGCTAGGACTAGATCTCAATGTCTTATTATGGAAAAAGTGAAGTAGTAATTGTGAAATGGAGAGGAAATAACTGGGAATATTTTGAGGCGAGTACTATAGTTGAAAAAATAAGTAACAAGAATAGACCATCTTAAGTGCAGTAAATGCGATCTGATAAGATGTATATCGAAGGCTGGGGAAGTAACTCCGTGGTGTAAGCCCCTGCGCGACAAACATAAGGATCCAAGTTCCATCCCTGATACTGCATGCCAGGCCAGGCACAGAACCCTGGGCGAACCATGCCCACCTCGAAACCGGGCATGGTGGCACATGCCTGTCATCCCAGTGTTGGGGAAGCTGACACAGGATATTCACTGCAAGTCTGAACTGTGTAGCAAGACCCTGCATTGTGACGACAGCAACAAAGCACACATCACTTCAATCTGCATTAAAAAAAAGATATGTATGGAAAATTATATACATGAGTGTAATAAACTTACCAATTTACAACAACATTGACATCGTTACCATTTGTTGATAGTGTCTAATAGAAGAAATGGAATGATACAATAGAAGATATGATTGAGTTTAGGTCAATATTGGTCTGAATTTTATCTTTACTATGTTCCAGATATGAGATAAACATTCACTTAATCTCTCTCATTACTCTTTCTCCACTTATTCATTCATTCAATTGTCTAGGCCTCCCTGCATGCTTTCATTAATATATATTCATTGATTGACTTTCTGTTTAACAATGTTTACCCAAAACTTGTATCAGGCAGTTTTCTCAGAGAGAGAGAGAGAGAGAGAGAGAGAGAGAGAGAGAGAGAGATTTAAAAAAACAATTTGCCAACTTCCCAGATTATGAGACTGGTTAGTAGACCTCAAGCTTCACTTCCTTTTCAGGGCCATTAACCTTTATGAGAAGATAGTGGACTGACTGGATTATGCTTACCATATAATAATAAATGCATTTATACAGAGACAAATATGTGATAGGTGTTGCCTGTTTAATTTGCTTTCTTTAGTATCTTACTTTTTGTAGCATTAAAGCTTCAGTTAAAACTCCACCTGTTTTTTTATTTCCTAAGACTTATTTTATTGTATTTATTTTGGTATGGGAGATCGAACTCAGGACCTTGCACTTGCCAGGAAGGTACCTATGCCTCTGAGCTCTTTCCCTGGCCCCCTAATACTAATTTTAATTTTAACTTCTTATCCATTTCCTGCTCTCTTATATGAATTCCACATAAAACAAGAAGTTATTAACCTAACTTATCATTTTATACCCAATCCCAAGTACACTGCCTGACATGTAATAGGCACTCAAAACATTTAAGAAGGAGTAAATTAAACAAGAATTATTAAGAGAAAAATGACCCTTATGTAATGCATAAAAATAAGGAATCACTGAAAACTTAAGTTCTACTTTACATATTTTCTTAAGAGTTCACATATTTGGAGACAACATAATGAAATTATGCCACCTAGCCACTTTTCTATTTGGCTTAGTTCTCATAAGTGTAATTAAAGATCAATGAACCAAGTGTTTTGAAGACAGCCAACTTAATTGCCACAATTGTATGATTTAGATGATTAATGAACATGCTAATGATATCATAATATTAGTCAATGTAGTTATCAAAAGTCAATTAGGACATAATTGTAAATCAGTAAGCCACAATAAGGAGAATCTACCCTTCTTAGAAAGACTGTTAACATGAAAAGTCACTCTGATTGTTTTTCTTTCTAAGGTTCAATTTAATAATATAAGGAAATGTGGAAAACAATTATCTTATTGTAGTATATTCAAGTTGCTATCATAAAATGCCTTAGACTGGAGGAGTTACAATGGAAACCTATTTCTCATTGTTCGGGAGACTGAGGAGTCCAAGCTCCAGGCCCCAGCAGATCATCTGTTGTCTAGTGGAGGCTGGCCTCCTAGTCCTTAGCATGCACTATCCAACTAAGTCTTGGCATTGATGAGACAAGGAAGCTCCATGGGGTCTTGCATAAGCAATCTTCTTCATGAGTTCTGAAGCCTCATAATCTACTCGTGTCTCAAAGTTCCACCACTTCATTCCATCACACTAGTAAGTAGGTTGCAATGCATAACTGGGGGATGGTAAGACATTCAGATCATAGCATAAGCTCAATAGCACATTGCCACAATCTCAAAATTGATAATTCCTTGTAGTGGCAATCCTACAACTCCAAAACATTACAGCCCATTTATGGCCCATTAGAGAATTGGGCCTCAAGGAGAACACCTCCTTGGTGCCGTCTCTTTAGTGTGATCATCTTCATGTAGAGTTTTTCTTCCAATGTTTTCTTTCTCCCCAATCCTTCCCTTATGTCTATATTTTTGTTTACTAACTTCAAGTGGCTGGAGATACTCTTCTAGTTTACATGAATTAAAAGATTATTGTAACTGTTAAAACTTCTACAAACCAAAAATGTCTGCCTTTAAAAATTCCAACAGTGTTTTGCCTTAATAATTCTCAAAGAATTAAGGGTTTAACATTGTCTTAATGGAGTACCATGAGTACTTATCAGGAAATTTTGAAATAGGCAAAAGTACTAAAGGAAAGAATTAACTGTATTTGCATAATCTCTGTGAATAAAAGGCAGAATATGTGAATTTGAATTCTATTAGATGTTCAGCTTCTGACCAAACATTGATTTAGACTAACATTTACTCATTAGTACTTAGATGCCCTGAACATGTTCTTCCTGCAGATAAAGTAAAAAAAAGTGCTCTATTGTAAAAATATGTTAGCATTACACTTAGCTAAACAATTATGCTTATAACATCGGTATCTTTTATGCAATTACAGTTGAGAGAAGCAAAATGGTCTATAACGAATTTGAAAGCTGCCTGAGATGTGAATTTGCAAAAGCTTCGTTTCTTCAAGTTCTTTTCTCCCACATGGACTTCCTAGTCTGTTCTCATTATAATCTATCAAAAGGTCTCTGAATACTAGTTACTTGCCATCTAATCAGATTTTTAGTTTTCAATTACTTCAAATATCAAACCAGTGAGATTTTACTGCAACAGATGCTTGTGAAGTTGCAGCGGCACATACTGAGATCCAATCGCTGTCCAAGACCCATTGGAATCTGTGAGATGAGTGGCAAAGAAATGGAAGTGAGAGAAGTGGATGATGTGACCACGTGTTCCATCAGAGAAAATTAGGATTATGAAATTTGATTTTCACAATACACCATCTTTGAAAAATAATAAAATAGAACATCTTTTCATAGAATGGGTGATTATATAGATATAACTAGACCTGTAGAAAGTAAGTGTAGATTAGCTATTTTAGCAAAAAATTTAGGGAGATAATATGAACTCTCGTGTGTCCAAAGTAAAGTTGTTAATAGCATCAGCTAGATTCTTGTCGTCTGCATTCGGTGGCCATGTGTTACTGAGCTTTCTTGTTACATGCCATGTAATATAAAATAATCAATGCAGAGCACACTGTGGTCCATCTTTTATACAAAAATAGGGCTCAGACACACATGGCATCATGCATTTCCTCTTTTGTTGAGGTTAATTGAAATATTTTGAAAATATGAGACATAACACTTATTTTAACAAGATAGAGATAAAATTCTGAAAAGCATAATTAAATCAGCAAATATAAAATACATTGAATAAAAATACTAAAAGAAAAATTACACCTATATGTCCTCATTTCTTTAGGGTTGTCTAAATCACCACTGGCCAGGCCAGGTAGGAGCCATAGACGTCATGAAGCCTTTCTTCAGGGCTACACTAACGCTTGAGTATTCTTACCACAGAGCATGGGCATGCTAAAATCTCTAAGGAGATTCAAGAACTTTCACTTTTTCCAGGAAGGTTTATATTTAGGGAAAATTTTATTTTTGTTTGATACCCACTGCTTTTTTTTTTCAGCAGTTGTTTTCAGTTCTTCTTTAGTCTTCAGTTCTTTTCCTACCATCTTTATGGATCAACATCTTTCTATTTTTGTTTCCTTCTTTTCCCGATCTTTTAGCTGCTGTGAGGGCAAGGGTGTGGAGGAGAAGTCCTAGGCTTGAGGTTTCATCTGCTGCCCTTCCTGGAGCCCAGGGCTGGGGTGGAACAGGAGAAAGGGCAGCATCTCCAGTTTTCCCCAGGGAAGAACGGAGTGTTTCCCATGTACCCCAGGACTGGGCCATTTCAGTTTGGCCAGCTAGATTCCCAGCTAGGTTCACAATGAGAATGTGTAAGAGTTACAAATAAAATTTCTATTAAACTAGGTTTTGTGTTCCAAAATTAATTAGCTAATTAAATTTAGCCCCACTTTGCTGAGTCTGAAACTTCATTCCCATGGTATGTGAGGCAGCTGTAGCTCAGAGAGGCTCTTAGATTTTGCTGTCTCCCAAGGAATGATGTACAAATCAAAAATAGAGTTGTATTTTTCTATGCTGTAACTTACAGGTTTTCAAGTTAAAATCTGAAGCCTTCTTCACCCATACAAATCTGTCACCCAATTCAGATGTAGTCTCCAACTCAGAATTAAGCAGCAATATTTATGGACAATGGTTTTTACATTGGTTTTGGTTTCCATGGGTGGAGGACATTTCTGATCATCGCAGTGATTAACACATTCGGGGAATAAGCAATTGCAGCCTTACTGAAATTTGTCTTGTGACAATTTGTTAGTGATATTAAATATAAGATCTTAGTCATCTTGGGGGTAAGTCATGCCTGTGTGACATTATAATAATTTTTAACAAAAAACAATTTCATATTTATTTATTCTTTTCATTTATTTGTTTGTTTGGTTAGTACAAGGTCTCGCTGTGCAGCTCAGACTCATAGTGATTCTCCTGTTTCAGGCCTCTCCAGTGCTGGGTTTACGTGTGTGTAACACCATGCCTGGTTTTCATGGCCAGCAATGTATGTTTCACCAGGGATTGAACACAGGTCCTTGCGTGTGCCAAGCAGGTGCTTATGCCACTGAGCTATCTCCCCAGCCCTATAAGTTATAAACATTAGCTTTGGAAGGTTTAAATATAATGATAACCAGTCTTTAAGTGTGTTTTAGCCCATGAAATGATAATTTTTTAAAAAGATATTTTAAAAGGCTGAAATTTAAGAAGTATTCAGTATTTGCCCAAATAAATTATTGCATTGTTATAGCTTTACTCATATAGGACAATGTTATTTAATGTTTTCCTAAGTTTGCATAGAATGCTATGCTGCAAAACACACCCAGGTGCTGACATCACTGCTTCACGACCTGCAAAATGATAAATGGTTTATTTATATTTCAAGGTAATTACACACGGCCTTGTGTTACATCTCTCTTGTAGCTCTCCTCACATTTTCCGAGTCAGACCTTGCTCTCGGCCATTTTTGTCCTGCCAACACCTGCAAAATCCAAACAGCTCGTGAGTGCTGTGTTTCAGAGTTCACCACGGCCATCCTCAGAATCTCTGAGTTTTCCTTGCGCTTATAAATACCTCCAGATGATGCAGGAGACTGTATGCAACATGACTTCTTAATCCTAAAATGTTAGACCTTCTGCAAGAATGTGAATTACATTATACACGAATATATGACTTCATACACCCATCTGCTCACCTACAATTTGGTTCCCACACAGAAGCATTCAGAAACATTTTGTTTCCATCCACCTGATCTTACGTATAGGTTGTGGGCACAGCTCCCGATAAGCTCTCCAACACGATTGTGCCAAGTGTGAAAGAGCAGAGCGGTCTGACGGAGCTCCCCGTTCAAGTGACATGCAGGCAGGGGTCACAGTTATTGGATGTCTCAACAGGTGCTGCAGCGAGTATGTCGCTCTCGGCACATAAAAGATGAGGCTCCCTATTGTCCCTATTACGGACAGCTGAGACCAACAGAACGCCCCACCCACAAAAGGAAAAGGAAAACTAGCTGACACCTTTTGTGGTCTTCTCAACCAGCCAGGGTAGTTTCAGCTGGGCCTACAATAACAAGGATAGAGACAGATGGTGTGGCTAGAAACCCGGGGTGGCTGTCCATTACAATCAGTCCCAAAAGGAAGGCATCTTCCCAAGAACAGTGTCCTCAGGCTTCTGCTGTCAAAGAAGACCACAGCCATCTTCTTCTTCAGGAACATAAAACAAATTAAGTTCATGAATCAAAGTACCACTGTAATTATTGGTTTTTGTTTGTTTGTTTGTTTGTTTTTGTTTTTCAGTACTGGGGGTCGAACCTAGGACCCTGTGCTTGCCAGGCAAGCACTTATTCTACTGAGCTATCTCCCCAGGCCCTCCACTATAATTGTTTATCAAATATCACAACATTTATTGTTAGAGTCATGAAATACTATATCTACTTTAGAATCCAAAGGCAAGCATACTGTCACCATTACCACTTAATATTCTTGTGACTATAATGAGCTAAAAATGTAAAAACTGCTACAAAAATTGGAAAAGGCTGTAATATTTACCTTGGTAATATTATTGCATGACTTCAATACCAAGGAAATTGTAATAGTGTGCTGATACTATAATTTAAAAAATTTATAGGGAAATGGATAAAGATAATATTTGGACAGATATTCTATAGAAAAAAGTATATGAAGTTATAAAGGTTTAGAAAACAGTGTTCAGAAAGTTTACAAAACTATTATAATTTTATTGAGCAAATAAAGCAGCACACAAGTGAACAAAGACATGTGTAATATTTTACATGAATATTTCATCCAATAAACATCGATTTTATTTATTTTTATTTTTTATTCTTTGTATTTTATAACAAGGTCTACAGGGTACACAGAGCCTCACTGCGAACATCAGACTCACAGTGATCCTCCTGTTTACAGCCTCCCAAGTACTGGGATTACAAGCCCATGCCACCATGCCCAGTCTCAGGCCCAGGGATCCATTTACACAAAGAGTATAAATTAGGTGCAAATTGCAGTACTAACTGCACTTGAAATATTAACCTCTATGTGGAAAAACTACTGTTGAAATTGTTTAAAAATTTAAGAACAAAGTACTTTCAAGTCAGTACAAGACAGAATAGAGAAATGGTTCAAAGAATATACTATCTGCCATAATGTAAATTTTCATTTCCATTTTTAGTTCTTATATTTTTTAATTTTAATTTTTGGCTGGCTCAGGCTGCCTTAAAGGCGGGTCTGGTAAGGCAGGTGGAGGTGGGAATCAAATTTGCACGAGCAGGCACTTAAACAACTAAGCTAATTGGCAGGGCCCCAGTTTGTCTATTTTTTAAGTGAAAAAAAGTTATTTGAAATTTCTCATCTCATCAATTTTGATTTTTCATCAAAATTCAGTTATACAAATTTTCTCTCTTTTTAGGTATACCTTGATATCGAAGAGCTTTTAAATCTTAATTTTAACTGTTTTTCTTTTGCTTTATTACAAATGGTTTATTCAAATCAATAATCAAATAATTAAAAG
The DNA here is from genome assembly GCA_002564285.1 of Tympanoctomys barrerae. Taxonomy (NCBI): domain Eukaryota; kingdom Metazoa; phylum Chordata; class Mammalia; order Rodentia; family Octodontidae; genus Tympanoctomys; species Tympanoctomys barrerae. The sequence goes on from NDGN011534981.1 coordinate 9,549, forward strand.
ATTTATTTTATTTACTCAAATTTTTTTTAAAAAAACCTCAATCCTTCCTCGTAGCAAAATGTAGAGTAACGATACACATAAAATTTTGTGGAAATATGAATGCTGTCCATTTATTATAAAGTAAACTGAGAATAACTAATATATTTATAAATAGATGCATTCTTTAGGTATCAATTCTCTTGTAGGAATTCACTTCGGAGAATAAATCATGGTAAGTAAACAACTATGTGCAATATGTAATGTCAAAGAATACAAAAATATAAACAGGAGGAACATGGCAAGTGTCTCAACATGTGAATGTTCAACTGTGTTCGGGACTTCACTATGGAAGTTGGCACAATGAGTTAAATTTCTGCCAGTTCAGTAGGAATAATGCGCACCAGCTTTTGAATTAAGCAGAATGGTGAATCGATGAAACGTGGGCACCTGTATTATTTTGTTTTCACCAAAACTAAAAAATGATAATGAAAATTTTTAGACACAAATATGGGTATTTTTTTAAGAATACAAAATGCTGATTTAAAAAAAACAGCGTTAGAAATGTTACAAAATTTCACTAAAGAAAGTAATAGGAATTCAACAATGATTGCTGTATTGAATGGCATTATCTTCATATTAGTAGTTCAGATTATCAGATATAAATGTGGAAGATTGGTTTAAAGGAAAACAAAACAAAACAAACAATAATAAAAATGTAAGAAATTCAAAAGAAAGAAATAAATAAGAATAACAACAAAAAATTAAATTCTCCTTTCAAAAGACCAGCAGAAATCAGCACTACAATTACCTAGAACATTCTGCGGATGTATGTGAACACAACTTTTCCTTGTTTGATTTGTCCTTTTCCTCATCCCAGTTTTTCCTTCCCACTGAACAGATTCTTTTCCTTTCACAGTATGTGTTGTTCCTTTCAGATTTTATTTACTCTTTCAGGTTCTCACAAAAATGAGATGATAGAATGTCTGCACATGTGGATCTGATTTATTCCACTTACCAAGATAGTCTCTACCTGTACCCATTTATCTGCCTGGAAGAATACATGAAAACCTGTAAGTTATTTTTTGTCATGGCTTATGGAGAAGAGAGACAAATGAAAGCAAAGCAAGCAAGCAATAGAACACACTAAATAACATATGTCAACATATGTGTGTATATACACAGTTCTATATGTATGATAGTTTTGAAAACATATTTGCTTGCAAGTCTAAACGATAAAACATGAACTGGATTTAAAGGTTTTTATCAAAGTGTTCAAGTGCATTTCAAAACAACTCAGCTGTTATATTTGAGCAGCTCAATAAATATTTGGGTCCTCATATTTCTTCCAATGCTATATTCTACTTACTTTATCATATTGAACAATTCAATAAACAAGTGTGAATATTGAAAATAGAAACTGACGAATGAAGACCAGCTGTCAAGATTCAGACTATCTTATATTTGCTTTATTTAGTCTTTCCTTCTTGTCTTCCTTCTTTCCTTTTTTCTTTCCTGTCTCCTTTCCTTCTGCCCTTTTTATCTTCTTTTTCTTTTTGTCTTTTTTTTTTTTAAACCAGGGATTGAACTCAGGCCCTTGTGCTTGCCAGGCCAAGCATTTATTCTACTGAGCCATCTCTCTGGCCCATTTTCATTTTATCTTCTTTCCTTCCTATTTTCCTTTTGACTTTTCTCCTTTTCCTTCATGTAATTTTGGGAGAGTTCCATGGGAACACTGCATTTTTTTTTATTTTAAAATCATTACATTTATTAATTATGCATGCATTTACAAGGCATTTTAATTTTCATTTCTGACTCAAAAGACCTACCTAAATATTCGCTTCTAGCCTTTTCAGAAAAATGTTTCTTACTCCCACATAAAAGTTCAATATGTACAGTAAGTTGTTCCATACTTATTGAGGTTTAAGTTAAAAAGGGTACAAAAATACATATCATAAATTGTGGTAATCCAAAATTAATTAAATATTTATGTGACCTATGAAATCTGGGACATTAACTAATTAGTAACCATGGAAGAAATGAGTATTGTTTTTAAAGTTGTCTAAAATGTCCTGAGGTGATTACCAACTGGTGAGCTTTTAAGCTCAATGAATCATGAAGGTTCCAATTTTATCAGTGCATTAACCCATTGATGAGATCACAATTTGGTGGCATTATTGATGGATGACAGGAGTGAGGTAGAGACTAATAAAACAGAATGGGTAGTGGCAGTATGATCTCAGTGACCCTATCCAGTCTTTTCCTCTTTCTGGCTCTCTCTGCTTCATGGCTACTACTGAGTAACTAGCTCTTCTCTGCCACAATGCTACTGCCTTGAAGCCAGCTTATCATGGGCTGAAGTGGGGAAGCTGTGAGGGGATGCAATCCGGGAGTAACACTCTACATTGTGTTCTGGGATCACAGGCATACGTCACCAGGCCTGGGGGTGAGTCAAATCTCAAAGTCAGTGGATCCCAGGATTGAGAATAATGTCTAGATAAGAGACAAAATTAGCAAAGCCAACTTCAGAGGAAAAGTGCTGCACATTTTACATAGTATCCTAAATAGAAAGATAGCATTAATAGTCATAAAGATTGAAAAACAGCACTACCTCTGCTAAAGAGCTTAAAGATGTAGATTTCATGTTTAGGTCCCTCATCTCTGAACCTAATGACCTCGGCCAATGCATCTGTGGCCAGTAGGCTTCTATTTCCTGACATACAAACAAATAAGCCACATGAGATAAATATGGCAAAGATTGTACTACCCTGCATCTTTAAGCACGCTAAAACAAAATGCTTTTGATTGAGGAACTTGAAATCTATTTATATTAGTCAACCAAACTGATGTGTAAAATTTATACCAAAGATATGAAAGTGCTTCCTGTAGAAAAAATAAAAAAACATGAACATGATTCAGCTGACTCAGTCAAGGTAGACAAGTGAGGTGTCAGTCACAGGGTGTTTTGAGCTGGATATTTTAAACTAAATAAGAGGGATAAAGAAGAGGAAGATAAAGGGAA
>NDGN011534986.1:4476-16511 GCA_002564285.1 Tympanoctomys barrerae
CCCCCCTGCCTTTTGTCACCTGAGCTGGTTTCTGCCTCCAGCGAGATGTCTGTTTAGGACTCACTTGTCAGGCAACTGTTGCCTGACATCTGTGTTCATGCCCCTCTTGCACGTGGGCACGCTCTGCTTTTACTGTCCCTTTTCCTGCCCTGATCCTGGCTGTTCTGGTCCCCTCCCCTGCCCTAAGTTAGGCAACCGTGCATGCAGGACTCGGCCCAGCCCCGTACCACAGAGGCGAGAGTTCAAACAATGCGATCAATTTATAAACAATTTTCTGTGCGACAATTAAGTTACATTTTCCCCAATAGCAGCTTCATTTTCTTGTCAAAAATACACAGTTTCCACATTTGTCTCACTGCAAGGGTAATTAATTTCCAGACCATAAGTAGGAACTTAATTTGATACCTGCAAGGATTATAAACCATTTCAAGCTGTTGTTTACATGAAATCAAGAAAGATTTGTTCTGTTTGCAATTATGTTAATGAGGAAATAAAATGGACACTTTTTTGTTTTTCTTCAGAGAACTCGGCATCATTTTGCCGTTACTGATGAATTAGTGTAAAGAAGCCCAGCGTGGCCACATACCCTCCGTGGCTGTTTTTAAGGTAACCTGGAGAAGGGGCCCATGTGGCCAAGCACCCCAAGAAAGGCTTTTATGGGTACAACTCTGATGACTCAGAGAGGGTGAGTTTTGGGGTGTGGCAGACCAATGCCCCACAGGTGGCCCCAAGGGACCCTCTCAACACCCTGACTCAGGGCTGTAAGAGATGATGGGGCCAGGAAGTAGGGTGAGAATGGGGGGATCTGGATTTGGCTTATATTGTGACTGCTGGCCCAAGCTGCACATGGGGACACTGAGGGTGGGTTGGAGGTGGGGACACTGAGGGTGGGTTGGAGGTGGGACCTGAACTCAGCTCCAGGGTCATTTGAGGCTGTTCCATGAATATCTATGCAGTGTCCCAGAGAGGCTGTTTGTCCACTACATACTTTGTGAGCTGTCCACGACCCTGAGAGCTCACGCTGTGCATGCCAGCAGGGAGGGGCCCACAGGTGCCCAGAGAGAGGGGAGGAGTCCCCTATGCTTAGGAGGTTCTGTGGCTTCTCAGTACAGGACATCTAGCCACATGGCAGGGTGAGGAAGGGCCCTAGGAGTAGGGCTCAGAACAGGCAAAGGCTCATGTGTATGAAAAGGTACGTGGGCCCAGAGATGGCCACAGCAGAGGCAAGATGGGGGCTGGGGTGGGCATCAGGCTGTGGAAGAAGGGGAGCTGGGCTGAAGGTAAAGGCTGAGGGCCACATGTGCCTCCCATGGGGAACAAGGCCTGCCAAGCCGACAAGGCTGGTTGGGTGCTGTGGGCAGGACCCCTGGCCTCCAGATTTTGAGGGCAGGCCCAGGAAGGCTTTGCCTATGTGACTGGTGTGGGGCAGGACTTGGGGGTCTGGCAAGCCAGAGGCTGCCCGACCTAGACCTTGGTGATGTGGGGGAAAGGAGGCGTCCAGGGAAGGTGACCTGTAGGGTGCTGGCCCAGCTTCTCGTTCCCCAACCCTCCTGGGCACAGTGTGGTCAGTAGAAGAGAGAGCTCATTAATGCTGTGACCTGCTGTGGTCCACAGGCACATTTTGGCTTGTCCCTGGCTGGCTGTCACCAGGCAGTTGGGGGGGCTGGGGCCAGTGTCCCAGGCCCCCAGTACTGTCCTATTCCTCAGAGCCTTTACACCCTGTGTGCGCCTCCCAGGTCTGCCCATAGTGGCTGCTCAGGGCTACGACTGAGCCCTCGTAAATCCCTGCTGGGATGCTGGAGACGGCCCAGGTGAGGCTGCGAACAATGCCCCATTGTGGCCCCGTGGGGACGTTCTGCCACCACTTGCCACCAACCCCTGCACTGTAAAATCTCTCCCCACGGATCCGATTTCGCCTCTCTGGCCCTTGGGGGGTTAGGCCCGGGACAGGCACCGTCTCACTCGACACAAAAACCATTTACAGTGGGATAAAGGCCGCCTTTATTGGCACCGAGGGGCCAACGTTTCCCTGCCCCATCATTTTGTCGCCGTCACATCTGTCAGGTGGTGCAGGCTGGGACAGAACAGCAATGGGAGCTTGTGTGGGGGTGAGGCCATGCCCCAGGAAGCCCAGGAGGGGAAGAGCGGCCAGTCTTGGCTTCCAGAGGAGCCACAGGGCCTTCTGGTTTCCGCTCCTTCCCTTCCACAGGCCCAATATCTTGAAATTCTGCTCCCGTGTGGGGGCACATGGACCCGAGTGCCTAGCAGGGAAAAACCTAGACATAGACCTCTCAGGAGACCCACGTGGTAGTGAGCCAGACAGGCTTATCCAGAGGCTGGCTGAGGGATGGAGGCTCTGCCTGGTCTCACCCTAGCTGGGGTACAGAGTCTGAAGAAGTCTGACAGGAACTGGGACAGCCCTAAGGGAACCCAAGGGGAGGTTCCCACCATATCACTATCACTATTTGGGGTCACTTCCAGGCCTCAGTTCTATGCTGTTGAGCTTCTGAGGAGTGCCAAGGACTGTGGCACCATGGGCAGCATCACATGGGCAAGAGCCCAAGCAGTGAGTGGCTCTGACAGGTGACAGAATGATATTGGGTGGGGCCTGTATTTTAAGCAGTTAAGCCCATGTTGTAGGGTATGCTAGGAAATTACCCTCTGAGCCCTAACCTGTTTCGTGTTGCTGGTTCTGGGGCCAGGTCACTGTGGGCCTAAGCATGAAGTTGACAGAGGTGAGGTGGCATCAGGAAAGTGTCATATAAGAACAACTGTTGTTGTCATGGTGTGCAAAAACACAAAGAACCTTTGTGAGACCCAAGGCAGGAGCTGGGTGACAGCAGCACTCGCCTCACACTGGCCTCATCTTCTTCCTCACACCTGTCACAGGTGGCAGTCACACCTGCCTGGCCCCCTCCCTTGGGAAGAGCCTGTTGCTGTGCCTGGAAAGTTCAGGAGATGGACTGCAGGGCACCTAGGCCTGGGGTAAAAGGTGGTCTGACCACTCTTAAGGGGCAGAGAAAGATTCCTCTGAGAAACAGCAGGAAAGATGTGGTGACTTCAAGGGTTGGGGGTGCTGGGTGTCACTGTGACAAGTGAAAGCCTGAAGCCAGGAAAATCAGGCATGACCTTGACTTCTGGGGACCCTGGTCAAATCCCATGAGCATAGGAGTATGGGGTAGGTGTTAGGTCAGGGCTCTGCTCCAGCTGGGCAAGGAGCCAGTGTCCACCCAGTACCCGAGGTGTTCTATTCCTTTCTCTCTTGTGCCACCCTTGAGGACCACCAGGTCATGGTAGCCAGGGTGCTTTGGGTCCAGAGCTCCAAATTTAGAAAAAGAGGGATAGCAAGTAGGACAGACAAGCCAGTCCCCCTGAGGTCCTCGCCTGACCTCCCTAGAAAGTAGCAATGCTCTGTGGTTGTAGGCCCAGAAGTAGCAAGGCCTGCTGTATGAGCCCCAGCTCAAGCTGTGCTTCAGCCCAAGGAAAAGGTCCTTTGTCCACAGGCAGCATGCCTACTTCACCCTCTGCAGACCTGAGAGGCCAGGAGGAGAGTCAGGGAAACAGGTAAAATGTGGCAAAGTGACTCATTCCAGCAATCTCACCAGTGGCCTGGGGATGCTGTTGGCCAGGACACGGGAGGCAGCAGTAAGTCTCATGGCTGACCATGGCATGCTCACCACCCACCATGGGGAAGGGAAGGCCAGGGAAATGGCTCAGTGGAATAAGCACTTCCCTGGTAAGCGCAAGGGACTGAGTTCAATTCCCGGTTCCACCAAAAAAAAAAAAAAAAAGAGAGAGAGAGGGGAACTTCTTCAATGGCTAGTTTGGGTCCTGACTCAGCGTCCTGCTCCAGTCTTTTTGCAATGCCTTAGAGTCCCTCACCCTCACTGGCGCCATCTTGTCTCCAAAGGACAAGTGGCTCTGTTGTGTGCTCTGACTAGAATGAGTGTGGGATCCACTGTGTATAGGCTGTGGTGACCCCAAGGCTTCTTGCAGCTCCCTCCCTCCCTCCCTTCATCCAGCGACACTGAGCCTGTAACTTCCCTCTCCCTCCCTACCTGAACTGCCTTCCAGGAGCTGCCAGGTCCAAGGCCTGGCCACTTGAGAAGCCCCCTGCCCCACAGAGCCTGCCAGGGCACCCACAAGGCCTTGCTGTCTGGGTGCCTGGGTAGGACGCAACAGCCTGAGGCAGGCTGACCCTCCTTCGCTATCGCTGCAAGCCATGTCTCCTCTCTTGGAGGTTGGTGAGACCTCATGTACCCCCATTCTCCTCATGTATCCCCATTCTCCTCCTGCCTCTCACCTCTCCTCCAACCTACTTCCTACTCACTTCTTCCTGACCTTGAGGTTCTAGGGATCCAGCTGCCTACCTCACCTCCCATAATGGAATCGATCCTCCCACTGTGCCCTCCTCCCAGTATAGCACCTCTTCTGGGTGTCCACTTCAGAAACTGGGCCTCGTCTTGACCTTTGCCCCTTGGACTGCCTCCTTTACAAGTTCCACTCTGGTCCAAGGGCCTCCAACATCCCTAACCCTACAGCAGCCCCTCACTGTCCTTCCTTGCTCCTAGACTGCTGGCTTGCCAGTGCACACTCTCATGGCCTCAGAGGAAAGCGGCCTTTGTGCCGCTGGACCTTTGCACAGGCTGCCTGCAAGGTATTTCCTCCCTGTCCTGCCTGCCTCCTGCTGCTCTCTAGTTGGCTCCAGGATTCTGACCCCACTGACCGGGGACACCCTGCCTGCTGGTACTTTCTCCTCCTTCACACCAGGAAATGTGTAATTACTGGTTATTATGGGCCATCTCCTTCTCTGCCACTGCACTGTGTGTTCCAAGGGCAGGGCCAGCCTGTCCCAGTCACAGAGGCAGGCATGGGGTGGAGCTGATTCCAGTGAACAGAGGATGAATGAATGGCTGGCTTTCTGAGCCCAGGCTGTGTGTCGCTTCCTTTCTCTGGCCGTACTTTCTGCTGTGATTTCTTCTCCCTCTACCAGGCCACAGAAATTCCACCTGCCTCCTGCACTGGCAATGGCGCCCAGGGCCTTGCATAGCCTCATAAGCACTCGGCCACTAAGCTATGCCTACAGCTCCTTTTGTTTTATTTTGGGACAGGGTCTTTCTAAGATATCCAGGTTGGGATTAAATGTGTGATCCTCCTGCATCAGCCTCCGGGGTCTAAGTGTGCACCCTCATGCGTCCTGGAAAAAGCACTTGACCATGACCCAATGGTCACCTCCACCCAGTTATTGATGAGGTCCCTCTTAGCAAATGGGTTGTCACAGTCTGGAACCAAGACCCTGTGTGCTTGCTCAGTGTACCCTGGTACATCAGGCATGGCACCCTAGGCTGACCGAGTCCCTCTTGCACCCATAGGCCCATGCCACCCACATGTGCCGTGACAAGATGACATAGATCACTTAGAGGGCTGGCCTCTCATACCTTGCTCAGAAACCCTGGTTTGTGGTGCAGGGCCAGCGGTCCAACTGAGTGACCCCTGCTGAATGCAGCATCCTTGGTAGGTAGGAAAGAGCTGACCACCTCCCTCACTGCCCATACAGAGGTCTAAATCTGTGAGGCCTGACCTGTAGCTCCAGCTGGCAGGTGGCAGAGGGGATGTCCCAGGCATGGTAAGCAGGATCAGGGCAGCCCCACAAGTCCCCAAGATCAGATGTACCCCCTTCCACATATCCTCCGTGGGCCAGGGCAACATTGTTAAAAGTGGAAGTCAGGCCACAGCACTTCTGGGCTCTGAGACCCCTCTTCATGCACTACCTTCAACTGTTCAATGACCCCCCGTGCATTCTGCCTGATTTTACCTATTTGCCCTACCCCCGCTTCTCCTCTACCCATGGTTCTGGATACTCTACCCTCCTGCTGTGGCTCCGCTGTGCCAGTCTCTATGCCACCTCAGGACCTCTGCACTTGCTGTACCCTCTTCCCAGAAGGCTCTTCCCCAGGATATACTCATGACTTGGTCCCGTGGACCCACAGATTGTTTCTGGGAGACCTGTACATCCTTCATTCTCCCCTTGAAGGCCCAGATCTACCTGGGTGGTGAGGATTTCCTCTGAGCAGGGGAGAGACAAGTCCTGCTCTCCTGCCAGCCTGGTGCCCTTTGTCTTCACCAGAGCAGTAGACACTTTGACAGGGCCTGTGATCAAGGCCTGCTCTGGGTGCTGGGCCACAGGCACACCCCACACCCTGCTCGCCTGGTGCATGGGCTGACTGCTGTTTCATGGAGGAAGATCTGGAAGTTAGAGGGGCCTCAGGCTTGAGTCAGACCCCAGAGGAGTAGCTGCTCTGTCCCTCACAGGCTCTTCTAGACCTGGGAAGGGGGCTCCAGCTTTCCAGTTCTGGACCAGCATAGCTGTCCCTTCAAGGCCCATGGAGTGAGGGGGGTGAGAGGGCTGTGGGCAGGCCGAGAAGCGGAGGAGGGGACCAGAGCGAGGCATGAATGGATGGGCCGGGCAAGGGCGGGAAGCAGCGGATGAGGAACGGGGCGGGGAGGCAGCTCGCTGCCAACCCAAACAGCCTAGCGCGCCTCAGCCCCGTGTTTAATCCACAAAAATTTCCATCTGCCTCTGGAGCACTCGGAACCCGGGCAACGAAAGCTGTGCACTCCGCAAAATAAACAGGATCTCCATGCACCACTCGGAGCCCTCGCCGGCTGCAGATGCAGCGTCAGCCATTTTGGGGACACCAAGTCCAAGGCAGGGCTGAGCCCCACACCTGTGGACTCCAGCCTGCCACTCGCTGCATGTGGCTGTGCAGGGTGCAGGGGACCTGCAGATATCCACCTGTTGCCCAGCTGGGATGGCGCGGGCTCTGCTCGGAATTAAAAGCCAAAGACCCGAATGTACGAGGACCTTGACGCCCAGATATCCTACGGCCTCTGTGCTGTTGCTGGGGGCCCCTGCAGACCTGAGGCAGAACCTGCTGGCACAGGCCCCTTGCGCCCTCCACCTCGCCCTGTCTGCTCTGCCTTCACAGGCCATGGTTTCCGGAGCTTGCATGGCCAGGGCCAGGACTGGCTGCCCTGTCTAGGCTGGTCCCCTCCTGGGGAGGGAGGGACAGCTCTGGGTTGGGACATCTATTTTTGGCAGTGACCAAGCCACTGCTTAATATGCAGAGCTGGCTGGGGGCAGGCTTTGCCCTGACCCTCAGAGTGACAAGTTTAAAAAGGAACCCATTTTGACCAAAATACATGTTTTTCTGAGGTTGGCCACACAGACAAGACTTGTGCCACCCTCCCTCTTGCCTTGGCCCTACAGAGGGTACCCAGCTGGCCCCCTAGATAGCTATGCTGATCTGAGCTCTGCGCTATCCTCCTGGAAGCTGGGGCCTTCACGCTGCGCTGTTGGGACACACGCACCTCTGTCTGTTGCTGGCTCTCTCAGAAGCAGGCGCACCCACAGAAGTTGACATGGGCTGGAGCTAAATTTTCAAAAAATGTAAATTTCCTCTCTGGCCAGTGTTTGAGGCCTATAAATAGAGTCACTTGGGAGAATCTGGGGGGGGGGGAGTGTCCCCCCCAAGGACTGGAAAAGAAATACTCCAAGAAAGGAGTGTAGAGGGAAAGAATGATTCTCTAGGGGCTGCCAAGGACATGAAAGGCAGGAAGCCAATTATCTGTGAGGGAAGCTAAGGCCCAGGTTTGGGAGGTATGCCCAGGCCCATCTGGCAAAGTGGGGGCAGAGCCCGACTCCCATGCCAGTTGGTTGGCCCATCCCTGTGCCTACTCTGAGCACTGTGGTCAGCCATTCTGGTCTCCTGGCTCTGGAATTCACCACAGGACCTTTGTACATGGTGGTCCTCTGGCCTGCTTGGAAGCAAGGTATGAATACGTCAACTATAATGGGCACAATCATGCCAGCATCATGCTTTCCACAGACTAGGGGGCAACTGCAGCACTAAGAGCTCCCGAGACCTGCCCAGGTCTCATGGCTGTAGACAGTAGGGGCTTGAGCCCAGCCACAGTTTCAAAGGTGCAAGGGAAAGGCCCAGATTTTGCCTGGTGTGACATGGGCAGGGGACTGAGAGGCCCCCAGAGTCCGTGTGTAAGGCAGAGTCCGTGTGTGCACAGGTGGGCAGTAGATGTGAAGGGGAAGGCCTAGATAAAGCCCAGAGAGAGCCATGATGATGTTAAACAGAGCTTGGGTAGAGGCCTGAGGCTGACTGGGGATGACACAGTGAATCGACATGCTTCAGATTCCCACAGAAAGGAGCGGGCCAGGTGAGGGGAACAAAGGATGGGGCTGCCCCCTCCAAACAGACCTCTGTCCTCCGCCATGGAACCAGAGGTGGTGCCAACATCTGTGCCACCAAGGCAAGGACAAGGGAAGCAGCCCAGCAGGCAAGAGGAAAACAGCCTCTGAGAATAGGCTGCCCCCAGCCCCATCCCACCCAGTGATGGCCAGAGGTGGTAATCTCTCTGGAGGGCCTGAGGCTCATTCTCAACTGACAGCAGAACAGAAGAGCCTGAATGTCAGGAATGAGAGTGCCCCTGGGGTCCTATGCAGGGCTATGTGGGACCCCCATTGGGCTCACTGATATCATATACACCTGGGGTGCAAGAATGAGCCCGGGGTGCCTCCTGTAGATATTGGGCAGGGAGGGGAGCCCATAGCCTGATGGCCACATGCTGACTGGCCCTTATTACCTATACCTCAGATCTTCAACTCCTGTTTTGCAAGAAATGATGCCCATAAGGGCCTTGTTTTCTACAACTTGACCTTAACTCCTAATAGATAGAGCCAGGGGCCTGTAGCCTAGTGTGTACGTGCCTGAGTGTGCATGTGTGACTTCAGACCTCCATTATGAAGCTGATATACAGAATCTGAGAGCACTAGGCCAAGCCTGACTCTGACTCCCCGGGCAGGTCTGCAGGGAGGGATGGAGGCTCCATGGGTCTGTAAGGTGAGGCTGGCGATGAGAGTGCCCACCTGCGCCCACAAGGGAGGTGCAAAGTGATTGGCTCGGTCTTCAGAGAACAGGTGGAAATGCTCATTGGAGAAGCCCCAGGCCTCGCTCACAGGTGTGGTGTGTTGGCCCTAGAAAGCCAGGCCAGACCCAGTGGAGCTGAGAGGATATTCACTTCTTTCTCTAAATGCACAGCAATGGAGCCAGATACCTTCCTGCTTCCAAAGGAGGGGAAATTGGCCCAGCGAGGGCCAGAAGCACTGATGTAGGGTTGCTAGGGTTAACAGCAAAGATCAAAGTCCTAGTTAAGACTGCAGTCACCCAGGTCCAGACAGGTGGTGGTGGTGTATGTCGGATAAACCAATGTCCTGGTCATAACCTTCACTGAAGATTCCCATGCTGCCTCACAGAGTGGCTAGGAAATGGCCAGCTGGGTGGTGTGTTGCCCAAACTCCTCTGGAAGGGGCTATGTGACTTTTCATGACGGCATGGTGATCACTTTCTGGCAGGGCATTCCAAGTGGGGCCCTTAGTGCTAAAAGGGGCCTAGGTAGGAATGGTCTCTAAGGGTTTTGGGATGAGGACAAGGACATTTCTAGTAGGAAGGCAAGCCAGGGAAGCAGGCTGGATGGGGAAGGGCAGCCACCTTGATTCTGAGGTACCTTTGTGGCTCAGTCTGACCTCCACTCAGAGTCACTCTAGGCCAACCTATGGCGTAAGAGCTGCAGCGGGTACTTAGAGTCAAAGTTTGACAAATTATTAGCATGCATATAACAGCAAAGATCACATTGACTGTGCAAAAGCAACCCCAGTGCAAACCTTTACCTTTCCATAAAAATTATATCATCGAAAGCTCTGGTACTGTGTTTTTCCTTTAAGACAAAAGAAGGTCTGAGTCTTTTTTTTTTTTTTTTCTAAACTCAAACCTCATCATTCAGGTTTAAGTTGCAATGTTGGAACTTTGAATGGGTTTTGGGTTGCAGAAACCAAACTTTGGTCTCTAGAAGGGGCCCTTGCTCTCTAAATGGTTCATTGTCACTATCACTGCTGTAGGAAAAAAGAAAAGTATGTGTGCAGACCATCACCCTGTCTCTCCCTCAGGCACAGTGATAACCACCTGTCCCTCAGTAACCAGCCTGCAAGCTGTCTACCTGTCCAACCTGTCCACAGCCCAGGTGGCGTGGGGCGGGTGCGGCCAATTGGGTTCCATACCCCCTCTCCAACTCAGTGTTGGGCTGTGTGGGTCCATGAAATGCTCATTTTGGTATCTTGGTCAATAGCATGTGAGGGCCATCCCCACAAGTGTGGCCCCATCCCCCTTCCTAGTGCCAGGACATAAAGCTCCAGGACACCCAGGCCAGGTGAAATCCTCCTCACCAACTGGCTTTCAGCTACTCTAGGCTCCAAACTAGCAATCATCAGTGTCCTTGTATGCATGCCCTGACCCTAGTCACCTTCCCTGGAAGGTGACCAGGAAGATGCATGAAAGTCCTTTCTTCTGCCCTCCAGCCAGATACTGTCACTTGCACGCACTATGACCTCTGTGTGCAATCCCTGGGTGCTTGGTCGCTGGCACCTTCCCTATGGGGTTGGGGCTAAAGCTGGGGCATACTGAAAGGCTTCTCCTGAGGCCATGAAGCAGCCTGAGGATGTGCTTTGGGGGCAGCCAGGAACACGAGGGGTGCTATGCTGGTTTCCAAATCCCCAGGGGGCTGGGCCTAAGGGCTCTGGCCTCCTTCAGAAGTGGCTCTACCCTGGTTATAAGCTTCCAGGGTTCTAGCTGGGAACAGGGACTCCCTGGCACACTACCCCACTCCCACTGCCCAGAAATGGGTGGTGGGGCACAGTGTCAAACATCGCTTTCATTATGGGTTTATCTGTGAAACCCTAGACAAAACAGGGCTTGTGTGGCTTGACTGAAGGACCAGCACCTCAGGACTCCACCATGCACTAAGACGGCTCCTCAGGAAAGAAAAAATACACTAACCTTAAAATAACCAGTTCCCAGAATAGCAAACTAATGAGGGCTTCTAAAGGGAGCCCTTTGATCAGCTGGAGCCCCACGCCTTCGCCTATTTACGGCCGTGTCATTCAAGAGCAGCTCAGGAGCAAGGAAAAAAGTGTTTGGGGGTGGGTGGGTGGTGGCAGAGGCAAGTGGGGAGAAGAGGGGACTGGGCCGACTGGCGCAGGGCTGTCGGCCGGTTCTCTAGGCTGCCTGCCTTTGACTTTCTGATGCAGCCAGTCTTGCTGGTAGAGAGCTATGGATGACAGCTGTGGTGGGTGCCGTTAGATGAATCAACCTATGAGCGCATCCTCCTGGCATCGCCTTCTACTAGGAATACCAAGCTCCCTGTGGGACTGACCTGGTTATGGAGAGCCCGCATTCGAGGATGGTGGTCACCTGGGACCTTGGAGAGGCATGGGTCCTAGGCTCTAGGGTCCCTCAGGGAAGGGAGATTGAAGACGGGATGTCTCTGCTGGGGTGGGGGAGGGCCCAGGGTGACACAAGGTGCCCTCTCCTGCCCAGCTGTACCTCACTGTACTCCTCACTTCCACCTGGTGTCCACTGGCATTTCCCAGCCTGGCTGGGTGGGGCCAGGTGCAGGCGTGCTTTCCCCCTTGACCACAAGGATGCCTGTACCATCCACAGCCGAGCCACCAGTCCTGTGTGGCTACAGAGACCTCCAAGTGTGGCTACTGAGGTGGAAGAACTGAGTTTTAATGATCTGATTTGAATAAACTTAAATATAGATCTTCCATTGAGTTACTGGCAATCTTTTACACATGTTTGGAATCACTTAAGCATAAGAATCTCCTTTTTCAAATGTACATTTTATGAAAGCTTATGGTACAGACCAAGCTTGGTACAGACCAAGTTGTTCTCATGAAACTTAGCATTTGGATTAAGATGTGCCACAAGTGGAAGACGCCACTGGGTTTTGAAGACCAATGGAACAGAAAGCAACCTATTTTAATAAGTTTTCATACTGACTATACATTGATATGATCATATTTTGGATAGTATTCATTGGGTTATAAAATATATTATTACAAAGGCCATGACTCATCCACATGGCTGACACTGACAAAACTTCTACAATCTGAGGTACAGGATCTC
>NDGN011534987.1:531-14312 GCA_002564285.1 Tympanoctomys barrerae
CTCTCTCTCTCTCTCTCTCTCTCTCTCTCTCTCTCTCTCTCTCTCTCTCTCTCTCATTTTTCCCTCTGTGCAGTGGGTTGAATGCGGCTTGGAGCATACTGGGTAAGTGCTATACTTCTGAGCTGGGTCTTGAACTTCCTGTGCTGTCATTCCAGCGCCCAGGACGGTGCCAGTACCCCCCATAACTGCCCAGTGAAGGCACAGATGAATGGGGCCGGATGTTGTTCCTCCATCATGCCTTGGTTTCCGCCTACTCTTCCTCATCCTCACCAACGTTTCACCCCTCTTTCTCTCCTTCCTCCCCCAGCCACGGCTGTCCTGCTCGCTGCGCCCCACCATGGCAAACTTCACACCAGGCAACAGCAGCACAGGCAACCAGTCTGTGCGCTTGGTCACTGCAGCCCACAGCCGCTACGAGACCGTGGAGATGGTGTTCATTGCCACGGTGACGGGCTCGCTGAGCCTGGTGACTGTCGTAGGCAACATCCTGGTGATGCTGTCCATCAAGGTCAACAGGCAGCTGCAGACGGTCAACAACTACTTCCTGTTCAGCCTGGCCTGTGCTGACCTCATCATAGGCGCGTTCTCCATGAACCTGTACACCGTGTACATCATCAAGGGCTACTGGCCCTTGGGCGCCGTGGTCTGTGACCTGTGGCTGGCCCTAGACTACGTGGTGAGCAACGCCTCTGTCATGAACCTTCTCATCATCAGCTTCGACCGCTACTTCTGCGTCACCAAACCACTCACCTATCCGGCGCGACGGACCACCAAGATGGCAGGCCTCATGATCGCCGCTGCCTGGGTGCTGTCCTTTGTGCTCTGGGCGCCCGCCATCTTGTTCTGGCAGTTTGTGGTAGGCAAGAGGACAGTGCCTGACAACCAATGCTTCATCCAGTTTCTATCCAACCCGGCAGTGACCTTCGGCACGGCCATCGCGGCCTTCTACCTGCCTGTGGTCATCATGACGGTGCTCTACATCCACATCTCCCTGGCCAGCCGCAGCCGAGTCCACAAGCACCGGCCAGAAGGCCCCAAGGAGAAGAAAGCCAAGAGCCTGGCCTTCCTCAAGAGCCCCCTAGTCAAACAGAGCATCAAGAAGCCCCCACCGGGTGCCGCGGCCCGGGACGAGCTGCGCAACGGGAAGCTGGAAGAGGCCCCACCCCCGGCCCTGCCGCCGCCACCACGCCCAGTGGCTGACAAGGACACCTCCAATGAGTCCAGCTCAGGCAGTGCCACCCAGAACACCAAGGAACGCCCTGCCACCGAGCTGTCCACTACAGAGGCCACCACGCCTGCCGTGCCCCCGCCCACCCTGCAGCCTCGGACCCTCAACCCGGCATCCAAATGGTCCAAGATCCAGATAGTGACAAAGCAAACAGGCAATGAGTGTGTGACAGCCATAGAGATTGTACCCGCCACACCAGCCGGCATGCGCCCAGCGGCCAACGTCGCCCGCAAGTTTGCCAGCATTGCTCGGAACCAGGTGCGCAAGAAGCGGCAGATGGCAGCCCGGGAACGCAAGGTGACGCGGACCATCTTTGCCATCCTGCTGGCCTTCATCCTCACGTGGACGCCCTACAATGTCATGGTCCTGGTGAACACCTTCTGCCAGAGCTGCATCCCTGAGACGGTGTGGTCCATCGGCTACTGGCTCTGCTACGTCAACAGCACCATCAACCCCGCCTGCTACGCGCTCTGCAATGCCACCTTCAAAAAGACCTTCCGGCACCTGCTGCTGTGCCAATACCGAAACATTGGCACAGCCAGGTAGGCGGGTGTGGGCGGGCTCAGGAGGTGCTGGTGTCGCAGGCTGGGGGACCACGCCACAGAGGTCCCATGCCATGCTCATGTTTGCTGAAGAGGACGGAGGCTCGGGAATCGGCTCTGGCTGGATTTCGAGAGCGGATCCTGGCTCAGGTCCAGGAGGCTCAGCGCAGTGAAGTCTGGACTGCCTGTGTCTACAGTCGCTCAGCCCCAGGAGGGTGGGGACCCTGGCCAAGGTGTGCAGCGGCCCCACAGTAGCCAACCAGCAGCACAGCAGGAAGGATGGATGTGAGGAGGGCAGAAGAGGGGTCAGGCCTGGACAGGTGGAAGCGTGGGTTCCTCACTCTGCTGTGATCGGTGCTTTCCGCCTCCCTGTGCCCCGCATGTAGGCTCAGACCCCTTCCCCCAACCCCATGCAGGGGCACAGGTGCCCTTTGTCACAGCTGCTCAGTCAGCCGCCGAGGGGAGCACTGTGCTTGTGGGGGTGCAGGCCAGGGCCAGGCCTCTCCCACGGCTGCAGCAGTCTCTCACCGGCCTGGCAGCATGCAGGTATGGTCAGGGAGGCCCAGGCCAGGGGTCCCAGCTTCACCCCTACCTCCCCTGCAGCAGATTGGAGAGAACTTGGGGAACCCTCCAGGCCTCGGCGGAACTTCCTGCCTGACAGAGGCTGGACTGGGAGGCCTCTGACAGACAAGGCTGACCCAGGTCCCTTCCCTAGTTTGAGGGTCCTCAGGAGAGAGGACTAGATGCCTTAGGGGAGGCAGACCGGCCCTTCAGGAGCCCTGAAGATATCCCTCATCAGTGTTGTGCTTTCCCACAGGGAATCCTGGGGAGTAATGGCCAAGCCCTGAGCCCCGTAAACCCACCAGCCCCCACGGCTGACCCTCCCCACAAAGCTGTGCAGCACACTCCTGGGAAGGGGTTTTTATATACTGAAGAGAAAAGCTTTTATTGGGAAAGAAGTTGGTTCATTTTATTCACTTCTTAGTAACTAGGAGCATGGTGGGAAAGAACAAAGGGGATACTGGGAATCAAACTGGGGGGGGGGTCCAGAATCCCTTGCGTGTCGGCTCTGGGGTGGGAGGGGTGTGGTGCAGGGGTGATTGATAAAGCTGGTGGAGTGAAGGCACTGGTCGGTTGTGTCACAGCAATCCCAGCCTGGCTCAGTCCTTGCCCTTCCCTTTCTTGGCTGTGAAACAAGACAAACATGCTGTCAGCCAGATTATCTTAACCCAGTAGGGACTGCCATCCCAGGACATCAAAGAGACAATACTGCACCCAGGTAATTTTTTTTTTTTTTTTTTTACAATTTTGAGGCAGGTCTTGCTAAATCACTGATTTGCCCGGTTTGGGCTCAAACTTTAGATGCTCCTGCCTCAGCCCTCCAGTGTGCTGTAATTAGACACCACAGCGCTGCCCTTCTGACTTTCTGTCAGCTGACCCAGAAACAGGAGGATAGGGCAGTCACTGTTCACACTTTGCCTTCCATTTCCACCCTGGATCAGACCTTCCAACTTCCTGGTCCCAGGCCGGCGCAACAGCCTTGGCCTCCTGACTGGGCAGCTGCCCCCCTCTGCCCTGCTGACCTCTGGGCTGCTGGGAGTGAGGGGGCAGCAGGGTGCCTCGCGAAGCCCTTCCCATCGCCAACAGGACTCCGTTGGCCGCCCTCCTGGAGAGAGATCCTACAGAGCTCTCCCTGGCCCCTGGAGGGTGGATGCTCCGGGGCCCAGAGCGCTCATGCCGAAGGTTGCTCCAAAGTCAGGCCACTGGGGCGTCGCTGGCCCGGCAACGCGACTCCAGGTTTCACTACTGGCAGAGAGCAGAGCAGTCCCTGCGACCTCACTCCGCGCCCACCTTTGGACTTGGCTTTGGTCTTGGGCGCGCAGGGCTTGGTCACGCGGATGGTCTCCTGGCACTGGGCGTTGTACCGCGCCTTCTTCAGGGTGCCCTGGCGCGCTTTGGTGCCAGTGCCCCCATCGCACGCCCCCCAGCTCTCAAACTTGTACTTGCAGTCGGCTGGTGGGAGAGCCCGAGGCAGGGGTCAGAGCGAGTCTGGCCGGTGCGGCAGCCCGCCCGCCCCACCGCCGTGCCGCCCCTCACCTCCGAACTCCTTCTTCCAGTTGCAGGGCACCCGGCAGCGGAGGCGCTGCGTCTGCGCCCCGCAGGCACCCTCGCGGAAGCCCGCGCCGCAGTCCTTACTGCTGGGGACGCAGGGGCCCCAGGTCCACTCGGCGCACTCGTTGCCCGCGCCGCCCTTCTTGCTCTTGTCTGCGGGGCCAGGACAGAGCTCAGGACGAGGGCGCCGCCGGGGCTCTCCACTCGGGGTCCCCCGCATCCCTTTGGCCCCACCCCTCACCTTTCCTTTTGGCCGCGGTGGAGGGCAGCGCCAGCAGGGTAAACAGGACAAGGAGGAGGAAGCCTCGGTGCTGCATCCTGGGGGACAGCGGCGTCAGAGTTCCTCGTCGGCCCCCTTCCCACGGGGGGTCGCCCGCGCCCCCGGCCTTCCAGGCCCCCTCCCGCGCGGCGGGACGCGCCGCGAGCTGGGGCCCCCGGGTGCCGCGAGCGGGACAGCCCAGCCCCCGCGCTCACTTGCTCGCCGCCCGCAGCTCGCGCCCTCCCACGCCGGCCCGGGCAGTCCTGTCCCGTCCCGTACGGTCCCGCTCGGTCCTCTGCGACCCCTTTTGTCTCCAGAACCGGTCTGAGCCGGTCACATGGGTCCCCGCCCCTCCCCCAACGAAGAGGCCCGCCCCCTCCCACAGACCCGCCCAGCTCTAGCGTCCCCGCCCAGTCTCCCGTCCCACCCACGCCGGCCCTCGCACCCTCTGGCGACCCCCAAATCCACTGCTTGGAGGTCGGGGTCCCGGGCCCGAACTCTCGCCTTGGCCCTCTGTTGCTCCCTGCCGCGTCCCCTCGTGGAGGGATGGATGGAACAGCAGGGGCCTGGAGCCCCACGGGTGTCACCGGCTGTTCCCGGGTCCCCGGTGCGCGGGCGCAGACCCCACCTGGACTCGAGTCCCCGGGGGCCTAGAGTCGCGGCTGCGTGGGTAGCCTTGACCCGGGAGAAGGCGCCCAGGTGGCAGCGAGAGCGCGCACACGCCTCCGAGAGCGCAGGTTGGAAGGGCGGAGGGGCGAGGAGGGCCCGGGCCTGGCTAGGGGACCCCGGCCGCTGAGAAGTTCCAGACTCTTTCCGCCAGGCTGCCGCAAGGCGCCCTCTTCCCGTAGCCTAGGCTGCAGGCGTATCCGTCGACCCCCACAGCGCAGGGAGGAAGCCACCCTGTCCCCGCCCCACCTCTTCCACTCTTTGTTATCCTAGCCGCGAGCGGGAAGCCCAGGAGCCCGACTCCGCCTTTGGCCCCAGAAGCCGGCAGCAGGCAGAGGTCAGGAGCCGGGCGACGCCTGGCCCCAGGAAAGGGGCTGGATTGGCGACGCCCACTCTCCGACCCGAGGATAACCCGTCTGGCTGACCCTTCTGCTTCGGGAGGACCCCCAGGGGGAGGGGAATAAACGCCAGAGAGGAAAAAGAAATCCACTTTACTGAGACACACCCCAGCTGTAAACATGTCACCCGACAGCCCCACCCACCCCACCCCACCCCACCCCGGCCCCTGGCCGCACAGTCCACGATGAAATGCTGGGTACATGGGAGGGGAGGGTCACTAAGGTTGGTGCCAAGCAGGGCAGGGCCGGCCAACAGGGCAGGATGTGTTCCAGGAGAGTGGTAAAGGGGTGAGGGGCTGAGCTCCCAGGAGCTGGGTGGGCCCTGGGGACCAGGTAGCCTTAGAGCCTCTTCCAGAGGCTTGTTGCCCCTTGCCCAGCCAGGCCTCTCAGCGCATCTGCTGGGCTGAGGGCGAGGCTGTCCCGCAGTGGCCCAGCCACCCGGTTCCATTATGAGCCTGGGGGACAAGTTGCAGGTTGAGAAGAAGGCAGGTGACAGTCCCAGTTCCTCGGAGTCCAGCCCTAGGTCATGAGGGCAGCTCCTTCCCTGGGGCAGGCTCCCCCTCCGGTGGCAACTGGAATGTGGCAGTGAGGTGGGCACCAAGGCAGCTCATCCCGCGCTGTCCCTCCAGCTGCCCCGCCCTCCGGGCTTCAGCTACACAGCTGTCTCCTGGTCCTCACGCTGGATCATCTGGTAGTGCTGCCGGTTCTCAAGGTAGGCAGCCAGCTCAGTGTCCTGTGCCTTCTCCGCCCGTTGCCGGGGAGTGTCGCCCTGGGAGGGAGTACAAGAATCCCTGAAGGGGCTTTAAGGCACCTAAGCCCAGGGCACCAGCTCCTCCCAGACTCTGTTCTCAGGGGCTGGGCTGTGTTGGCTGAAAGCTTTCAAATCCCAAGGGGGACACGCCCATTTGGGAAAGGCTGTTCACCTGCTGGTCTGTCTTCATGAGTGACGCCCCGGCTTCCACAATGTAGTGGCAGATGGTGCGCTGGCCCAGGGCGGCCGCCTGGTGCAGACAGGTCTCTCCGCTGGGGAAGAGGGGCTGGCTGTGGGACCCGAGCGGTCTCTGGAGGGGCATCAGCAAGGGCTGGGGCGGCCCACTGGAGGGCAGCCTGGCCAGAAGGGTTCATGGGGTCTGGCTGACCAAATGGGAGGAAGTGGAGGCCGAGCTCACTCTCTGATACTCACTTCTCCTCCACCGCATCGAGGATCTCAGGGGGTGCTGTGGAGGACAGCATGAGGTCAGAGAGGCCTGGCAGCCCCCAAACCACAACCTGGCCCCAGGGGCTCAGCTCACCTTGGTCCAGCAGGTAGCGGACCACTTCCTTGCTGCCAGCACCCACCGCATGGTGCAAAAGTGTGCGGCCATGTGAGTCCCGGTGCATGAGGTCCCCTCCAGCTCGGTGCAGCTCCTGTAGCTGCGGGCACAAGAGAGCAGGGCTGCTCTGGGGTCCTCTCCCTGGTGCCCAGGTCTACAAGCATGTACCCCTACAAAAGCTGCTCCCCATCTGATTCCTCCACGCCTGCCCCTTCCTCAGCACCAGAACAGCTGGCCTGTAAGACACCTGCTGGGCCCCAACAGCTGGGGCCATGTGGGATGGGATCACAGCACGAGACCACCCACGGGGGACAGACAGCAACAATGCCAGGGCCCAGCAGGCGGCTCTGGGCCCAGCCACAGACCCCATGTCCCGGGAGCAGCTGTACCTTACAAAAGTCGTTCCTCTGGGCGGCTTCAATCAGCGCCTCACCTGCAAGGACACCTGTCAGTCACACTGAGACAAACCAGGGCTTGGGGGTGCAGATAAGAGATCGTGATCACTTGTACAATTATGACTTGTACAATTATGTGAGCTGTGGGGCTCAGTGGCTGCTTGTGGGCCATCTCCCCCCCCCAAAAAAAAAACCCAAAACAACAAAAAATACCTATCACCAGGGAAGGCAGGAAAGGGCCTGGGGAAGAGGCCTTACCTGGGGGGGGCACAGCATCCCCTTGCAGTGACCTACGAACAGAGCAGGACAGCTCGTGACCCAGCTCAGCCTGGCTAGCTGGGGCCCTCCCTTACCCCTGCTGGTGCTGCTCTGTGTTCTTTCGAGTTGTTTGTGTGCTTGCTGTACAGCAGCACTGACCCAGGCACAGGGTGATGCAGGGAGCGAGGTGGAAGAGAGGCTGCCCTCCCGGGGCCACAAACAGGCCCAGGAGAGCGCTGGCTGGGGTCCATGCCCGAGGGGCTCTGGGGAGGACAGGACAGTGTGAGGCGGTCAGGACGAGCCCCCACTTGGCACACAAGCCTCCAACAAGGAGCAGCCTGGCAGCCAGGCCCGGCTGGGACAGGAGGGGGCAGAGACGAGTAGCCCTAGGGCTCTCAGAGGACACAGGAGCCGGGAACACAAGGCTAGTCCCTGGGGTGAGGGAGCAGGGCTTCGGGTGCTCTGGGCTGGGCCACCCTTCTAGGCGCTGGCTCACAGGCACATGGCTTGTGGACAGGCTGGGGCCAACAGCAGGGATTTGGAAGCTACCAGCTGCAGACTGGTGTCCACCTAGGGGACAGGGGAGATGGGGTGCTGGAGCTCACCGGGGCACTGGGGAGCAGGGGGAGGCAGGAAGGGGGGACGTGGGGGTGGGGAGGTCGGGCCTGGCCGATGCCCCCAGCAGCTCGGGATCCAGGATATAAATCTCGTCCTGGGCGATCTCAGTCACATAATTGAGGTGCTCCTGTGAGGAGAGAGCAGGGCTGGGGCACAAGCAGCACCGCAGGAGGGAGGCGGCAGGCTCCGTGGCCCCTACCCTCCTTCACACTGCCCAGGCCCAGCCCTGCCCCGGACAGGGGTGCTCGTCACCGTCCAGCCTCTGCCCCGGTGCTGGGCTGTCTTCTGTCTCTTCAGAGGACACCATGCTTCTAGGCCCTCCCAGCCAGCGGAGGGGTGCAGGGAGCCACCAGGTGGGGCGCTGGGAGAGAGCTCACCTGTGCACGGTCGATCCTGTAGAAACGGCTGGCTGTAGTAGCTACGGAGAGAGTTGGCCAGGGATGAAGGTTGAAGTCCTAGCCCTGGCCCAGGGGGAGGCAGGCCAGCCTGAGCCCCCAGGACTGATCCTAGGTGTACTCACCATCCAGGAAACACCACTTGGGCGACAGTTTCTGGCCTGTTGGGGACTTGGCTCCAGCACTGTCAAACTCCTGGAAAGAGACGCAAAGGCTGGGGTAAGGCAGAGCTGGTGGGGAGCAGTGAGCAGGGTGCACCCCACATCCTCCCGCCCTGCCTCAAACCTGCTGCAGCCTCTCAATGTGGGCACGGCAGAGCTCTAGGTCGCTGTCTCCGGGGACCACCACAGTGCCCAGTGGCACAGCTAGGGGAGAGCAAACGTGTGAGCACATGGCTGTCCTCACTGCCCATGTGTAGTCCCTTGCCCACCCGGCTCCTGGCCACCACCACTCACAGGCCTCTTTGAGCTGCTCCTTATCGTAGTGCAGGGCCTCATAGTCGTGCATGCTGACCCTGCTCACCTGGATCCGCAGCTGCTCAGGGACAGGCTGCTGGCTGTGAGGTGGGGCAGGTCAAGGAGAGGGGGCACCAAGCTCAACAACACTAACGGATACCCTGCCCTCCTCCTGGACCCTAGGGGCAGGGGACCATTACTCCCCAACCCCTACCCTCCCAGGGATGGAAGCCAGGGCCTGTGCACACTAGGCCACGGCCCAGCCTGGCAGCCCTGATCATGACTGCAGCCCGGGGGGGCACGCACTCGCTGTGCAGGGGCGCAGCGCTGCGCCGCTTGGCCTTCTGCACCATGGTGGCCTGGTTGCGCAGGGCGATGCGGATGCGTGAGGCTGCCAGCTTGCAGGGCTCGCCGTCCACCTGCACCGGGATGGCCTTGGCCGTGGTGAGCAGTACCTCACGGCACTGGGTGAGCCGCTCACCGTGCCCGCCCACCTGCAGCGCTGCCTGCGGGCACAGGGGTCAAGTCAGGGGGGTGCTAGGGCTCTGGGAAGAGATACCCCCCACAGTGCAGACTGGAGAAGGTGCCCAAGGGCCCAACACTCAGAGGACATGGGCTGAGAGTCTCTCAGGAGTCAGAGAGAGGCCAACAACCGGAGGCGGGGTGACCCCTGCAGCATCAGGCTCTGCTCGCGGGCACTGGGCCAGGCAGGGCCAGGGAGAAAGCAGAGCCAGGCCCACTCACCAGGGATGTCATGGTGAAGCCGATCACCTCGAGGTAGCCGTCGTCGTGCCGCTGAGGCTCAAAGTCATGGTGTTCCCCAGGGTGGCCCCAGGGCATGGTGCCCGCACAGTACCTGAGGGCAGTGGAGGGGCAGGCTTTGGTACAGGCTTCAGGGATGGGCAGTGGGGCTGGCAGGGCCACTGGAGCCCATCCTCACCTGGGGATGTTCAGGAAAACGATGCACTGGGGTTTGAGGTCCTGGATCTTGGGGGTCAGGTCTGTTCCGTCACACTAGAGGTGAGAATGAGGGAGTGCTGGGCACACATGTGCCTGGGCAGCCTTCCTCCCTGCAGGGCCTTCTGCCTGCTAGCTGCCCACTCACCACCACTCGGATGTGCTTGGCCAGGTCCTTGGAGCTGCCCATCAGGAAGTCAGAGAAGGCTGTCTGTGGGAGACAAGTTGTCACCATCTCGTGACGGGGGCTTTGCTGCTGCTGCTGGAAGAAGGTTTAGTGGCCTCGTAGACACAAGGGCCATGGGGGCTGGAGTGCCTCCAGGTCCCAACTCACCCCGGCGTAGAACATCTTATTCCGGAAGCGGCTGTTGAACTTCTCTGGATTGGCCTCTGCATGGAGACAGGCCAGGAACAGTTACTGGGCGCTTCCCAGGCCAGGAACAGACGCCTTCACCCCAGCCCCTCCCTGCCCGGCTGCCTACCTCGAGACTCATGAAATTCCAGAGTGACATGGGCATCAAAGCCCAGGCTGAAGTAGTTGTTGAAAACATCCAGGGGCAGCTAGAGAAAGATGGGGGACGAGACGAGGATAGCCTCACTGATGTCCTGTGCTTCCAAAGGTCTCTGCCTGGGGACCCTCTGCCAACACCCTCTCCACTTGTCCCCAGCCCCACCCCTCAGCGCCCACTGTCCCCCATGCCAAGCATTGCACGAGCTCCAGGAGTGGGTACTGTGTTCTCCAGAGCTTGCAACAGGGCCCGGCGCAAAGCAGGTTCTTGATATTTGCCAGTGACTGAGAAAAACAACTCCAGCAGGTGGCATCACTACTCCCCAGGGTTTTTTTTAAAACTAGAGGACCCACCACAGTTCCCTGTACAGGTCTCCAGCCCGACCCACCCGATCAGTGGCACCCTCATCTCGCTCCTCGGGCCCCGTCTCAGGGTTGGGCTCAGCCCGGAGGTCCCAGCGGTCCAGCTGCACCACGTTGCCCTCCTCCACATGGGACAGGATCTTGGACACAGGCTCATCAGTATAGCCCTGGTGGGAGGAAGACAGGATGAGCCCTCCTGGGTCACAGTGGCTGTGGAGGGAAGCCCTTCTCTCTGGGGACACTTACCCCACCCCAGTTGAGGGTGCGGGCCAAGTCATTGCCGGTCCCCAGAGGCAGGATGGCCACAGGAGGTGGTGGTTTCAGGCGCAGCTGGTCCAGGGTGGAGAGAATCCAGCCAACCTGGGGAGGCAGAGCAGCGGCAGTCAGGCCCCTGAGCACACTGAACGGCCCAACCCAGCTCCGAGGACCCACCGTGCCATCGCCACCGCACGCCAGGATCCGTAGGTTATGCACTTTGCGGTACATTTCCAGCCTGGGCCAGAAGACAGGAGTAGGGTTGGGGGTGTGTTCTTGGCCCCACAAGAGCCAAGAACACACCCCCAGAACCCGCCAGGTCCTTACGCCTCCTTAGGCCCTCCCTGGCTCAGGTCAAAGACTTGCCGGGGGTTGAGGTACCAGAGGAAGGACTGAATGATCTTGGCGCCCTGTTGGGGACAGAGGGACAGAGAGGTGAGGAGATAAAGGCAAGGCTGGAGGCAGTGGGGCAAAGTGGCGAGGGGTACAGGAAGGGTGACAGGGCATGGCCTCTTGGGGCCCATGGACACAGATGGATCCAGGTACACCTGCCACAAGGGATGTCTCCATCCCTTGGGAGCCCAGGCTGT
Organism: Tympanoctomys barrerae; assembly: GCA_002564285.1. Taxonomy (NCBI): domain Eukaryota; kingdom Metazoa; phylum Chordata; class Mammalia; order Rodentia; family Octodontidae; genus Tympanoctomys; species Tympanoctomys barrerae. The sequence goes on from NDGN011534987.1 coordinate 11,844, forward strand.
GCCTACCTGGTTGCCTCCACTCTTGGGGTTCACAAACACCAGCAGGGGCTTCATGAGGGGGGATGGGGTGGGCCGGATGACGAAGGGTCTCCAGCGGCTCTCCTTAGAGACACAGAGCCTGTGAGGCTTGGAGTGTCCTGGAGGTCCCCTCCTGGGCCCTGGGTGATATGCTGCCCTTGCTCCGCATACCCTCGTGCCACCAATCAGGCTGGGGGCCCCGCCCAGGCCAAGCTGGGCCTGATATGAAGGTGGCACTAGCAGCAGGTGGCCTCCCTCTCCCATCCCTGCCCTCCAACCAGCTTGGTCTAACCTCGGGCCCCTTCTTGCTGGATTTCCTCTTAAAGGATGCTCTCTTCTTCTTCTTGCTGGCCTTGAGGGTGCTCTGCGATGGAAGCAGAGCTGTGGGTAAGTGAAGCAGGCTTAATATCCCAGGGTGGGGGCAGTGTGCAGCGTGGGACTCACTTGGGGCCTCCGGGCACGGAGGATCCAGGTGGGCGGGATGACCACAGCCGCATGGACCCCCAGGGAGCAGGGCTCCTCGATCTGCTGCAGCATGAAGCACGACACCTTGCTGTGGTACTGGAGGGGAGGGCAGGCGAAGCTGAGCCAGGCTGGGCCAAAACCAGGACCTGCCCCAGTGTGGCGTCCACGAGGCCCAGGTCACCACTCACCGCCTGCTTGCACCAGGAACAGCTGATTGCCACGATCTCCTTGCTATGGAAGGTGAACTTCTGCTGGAAGCCCTGTGGTCAGACAGGCAGCTTTATGAGGGCCGCAGCTACACCGGCCACTCCTCTGCTGCCAGCCTCTCCAGCAGGGAGACTAAGCCCACGCTGAAAAAGCCCAGCAACAGAGAATAGACCTGGAGACGGGGATGCTGAGCCACCTTGCCAGACATACCAAGGGCCACATCCTGCCTGGTCCTTTCTGTCTCCTTCAGCCAGACCTGACCAGACCCTGGATCAGCTGGGTTCTCGTGGCAGCCAACGCCACATTGTTCCCTTCCGCCTGGCACAGGTGCTGCCCTTGCACCAGACAGATGCAAAGCCATCAAGGGAGCAAGCCACTGTGTGCTTGCCGGGAAGACGCTCTGAGGGGTCTGTCCCTAGCTCTGCTGTCTGCAGCAGGGCCAAACTCAGCAGGCAGCATGGTCACTATTTGCTGAGCTAGTGAATGAGTCTGTGCAGGGGTCTTGTATGACGCCCAAGCAGCCAGACACTGCTCTAGAAGCCAACTTTCCTCCCCCCAAGAGACCCAAGGTGTAGCCAGAGCATTTAGGGACGGAGGCGGCCTATGACCCTGCACTGGGGGCAATGGTTAGTGGGAGATGAGCTGCAGGGCTATGGGCAGTGGTCCTCACCTTCCCGCAATGCCGGCACTTGCCATCTTGCCGTCGCCTGTGCACCCAGTGGTGCCTTACGAAGGTCGGCTGGGGGCGAAAAATATCACTGGGGTAAAGGAGTGAGGGGCACAGCACTACAGATATCCAGCTCTGTGGCTGAGACTCACAGGAGGGACACAGAGGGCTGGGGGTCAGACAGGGCCATGGGGCACAATGAGGCACTGGTGCCTCACCTGCTGTAGGCAGCTCCCCTTTCCAGACCTCAGAGTTGGGCCCAGCCCCTGCTGGGCCCCCAGAACAGCTCAGAAGGACCTGAGCTCCTGGTGGCACTCAGGAGGCACTGCAGAGGGATGCCCTCAGGAACTCAGGGCATCTGGTACTTATCTTGTACACTTACTTCTCGGACATTCCTCGAGCCCGATTCCCGGAACGATGGCTTACAGCGGAAGTTGATCTGTGAGAGTACAGCAACCAATGTCAGAAGCTGCTTTGCAGCGGGTCACCAGAGCCACCCTTGAGAGCACAGCACCCCAAACTGGCCCAGGAGCCCTTAGGACATGGCTGCCTCCTCCCAGAAGTCCCCCTGTCCGCCAGAAAGGAGCTTTCTTTTCCCTTCCCAGGTCCCCAAGGGGCCCCATGGTTGTTTATTCTGTTTCCTTGCCCTCAGCGCCCCTGGCTGAGGAGAATGCAGGAACCTGACCCCAGCTGGAAGGCCAGAAGCTAGTGGGGACTGGGTTTAATTTTCACCGTCCACGAATGGGCTGCATTTCACCTTCTCTTTACCTGCTTGCTTGGCCCTGGGACGCACAGGAGGCCTCAACCTATGGTTCGGGGCCAGCAAAGCAGCCTGCCCCTGCAGAACTCCTGCACTCGGGGACACTCGCAAGTGGAGCCTACAGGCTGGGGAGTCCTTGTCCCTGCACCCACTCCCTGTGTCACGGAGCCCCAGCCCGGGGGTGTTCTTGGCCTCTGCCTTAGAAGTACAGTGCCCAGATTCACCCCCTGCTGCAGACACAGCACACACAACGGTCCTTGGCAACAAGGGTCTCTCCAGAGGAGGTACACAAGGGACAGAACCAGGCTTGGGGTGATAGGACCAGCTAGTCAGAGCCTCTTCTACATGTTAG
>NDGN011535000.1:0-11321 GCA_002564285.1 Tympanoctomys barrerae
TTTGATTTGAAACTGTCTCATTGTTATTTGTTTATCAATAAAATTATGGCAAAAAAAAAAAGAAATCACTTCAACATGCTTGCCCTTGTGATCTTGTGCTCTGCCATCGCCAGACAAGGACATAACCCAGAGGCCCACTGGTCTTGAAAGAATGAGTGATGTGGACTGGAGATCTGAATTCAATTTGTGGCCTGGAACCAAGATTGGCCAAGCCCAGATAGATGAGCAGAACCCTGGGGAACCCACAGACATGCCTGTTAGGAGCAGCCAGGTTTGGGGAGAAATTACTGACTGCACAACGTTCCTGAGGCACTAGCAAGACTGGCGTGCTGTAGGGGAGTGGGCGACAGGGCCAGCAGGCTGACGTGAGGCTGCAGCGGGGCAGGGCCCACGTGCATGCATCTGACAAGGCAAGGCAGGACTCAGGAGGGAGCCTCTGAAGAGCTTTCCTTTCTGGGTATCTGTACAGTGAGGAGCTGTGGATCTCACTATATTTTTTGAATGGAGAAAGTGAGGCCCATGGGATTGACTAACATTGCAGAGTGAGTAAAGTGACCGCGGGATCAGACTCCAGGTCTGAGCCACTAAATGGCAGCCGGAATTCCTCTGCGGGGGTCAATTCTACCTACCCTAGTTTCATATCCTCGAGTCCTATCTCAGGCTCTTCAGTGCTGACTACTCCTCTGTCTTGGTTCTCACAGTCCTCTGTACCCAGCAGCTCTCCTGCCTCCCAGCCAGTCCAGACTCCTGACCCCTAGAATCCCGATCCCTCCTGATCTCCACACCTTGCTTTCCAGTCTCCATGCCCTCACTGGCTGGCGCAGTCCCGGGACCTGAGCAGGCTCCTTCCCACCTATTCCTGGGCTGCCAGGTGGTGCTCAGGATAAGTGTAAAGTGCGGTTCACAGGTCAGTGAAGAGAGTGTAGGGCTTGGTAACTCACAGACTCAAGTTCAAGCCCTGACTCTATGTCCAGCATCTGTATTATTTCAGACAAGTCACTCCATGTTTTTGAACCTCAGTTTCTTTGTCCATATATAAGCGATAAGGAAGACTCTCTGCTGGGCTCCTGGGACAAATCACTTATGGAGAGGCACTCCGCAAATGGGCACTAGGGCAGTCACTGTGGGCAGCAGCATCACGCCGGCCCTCACTGCCCATGGGCGTTGTGCCTCCAGCTCTCCTTGTTACCGCTCCCACCTCCACTGCAGACAGCCTTAGCTCGCCCTTTATGTGTAGATCAAGGTCATCACATGGGATCACCTCTTCTTTCCCCCAGGTCTTCCCTCCATCTCTGAGGCCAGGCCCCCGCTCCCCAAGAGCTCTGGATCCTACTGCCTCCACCCAGCTCCTCTGGTAGCTAGCTCTTTAAATCGTTATTTCTTTGTTTCTTCATTCACTCATTCAGTCAATGCACACACACTCTCTTTCTGCAACTCGGAACACTGGCTCAAGCTTTTCCCAGCTGAGAAGCCCTCTCAGCGCTTCCTAAGCAATTGTCCCATTTCCTCCCTTCGCTTCACAGCAATGCTATCAAAAGGCTCCTTCCCATTTCCTGCTTCCTCTCTGTGCAGGCCCTCCTCACCCATTCCATTTTCACTTCTGTCTCCACCTTAAACTACTTCTCGTCAGGGCCATTGGTGACCCACTTAGCAAATCCAGTGGCACATCTCAGTCCGCATCTGGCTGCATCTCTTGGCAAGCGTCGGACACTGTCCACTGGGTCCTTGTTCTGCCAACGCTCTTTCTCCATCTAGAAGCATCTACTCTGTCCAGACCCTCCCCACTCCTCTCTCCTAGTCCCTTCTGCTTCCTGCAGCCCTTTTCAGAGAGACCCCTTGGCCCAGTTTTATCTCCTTCCTTGGAAATGGCATCTAATGGCAGGATGTTAACTATTGTTTGACCTCTACATTGTCTTCCAAATGGATGATTTAAACCCAGATCTGGTCCTTGCAGCCCAGCCCCAGCCAGCCAACTGCTCCCCCTGGTACCTCCCAAGTGCCTAGACCATCCAACTTGCTGCTATGGTTTAGATCTACCCCGCCCCCAAATCTTGTGTGTTTGGAAGATGATTGGGTAATGGGGGGTCCTATACTAATCTGTGCCTTCATCCATGGATGAGATTGGCAGCTGAATGTGCTGTTAGAGGTGGCCCTTGGCGGAGGGTTGGGTCATTTTGGGATGTGAGCTGGAAACATTCTTGGCCCTGCCTCTTCCCTTCCTCTCTGCTTCCTGCTCACCATGGGTTGCAGAGCGTCCTGCCACCCTACCCTTCTACTGTGCTGTTTCTGCCTCAGAGCTGCCAGTGGACTGAATCCCACAGGGTTTATGACAGAGCCTGACTCTCCGGAGGGGTCCTGGCCTGTGGAAGTGGTGGTGAGGGTCTCAGCCAGGGGCAAGAGGAAGGTGGCCTGGACACACAGCTGGGTTGCCCGTGGACAGCGCTTCATCACACTTGCAGTTAGGAACAACGTCACAGATTTTATTCCTTGGTGTCCATCTTCCTGCCAGACTGAACTCCATGAGGACAGGAGTTGTTTCTACTCCGGTGCCTGCGTGTTCCCCAGACCTGGCATGATCACTGGTATGCATCAGGTGTCGGTAAGTGCTTGTGCAGTGTGTAAGCAGCGAAAGGGAGGAATTCTAGATGGAGGAGGGGTGGGGCAAGTGTCCTGGAGTTTGGCGCCTACCTGGGAGAGCACGAAGCTGAGCAGGGTGCAGACTCCCAGCCCTTCGCATCCCTCCTGGCCTCTGTGGGCAGCACTACTGGGCCTTTTGTTCTATTGACAGCAGGCAAGCAGCTACAAGCTCCTTAATCACCTCTCCACAAACACGGGGAAGCCTCATTAATCCCAGAGACCAGATGATCTATTGTCCTCAGCTCAGGTTTCTGGCAGACTGGCCTTCCTCTGCAGAGGCAGAAACCCCAGGTGGCGGAAGCGCCCTGTCCCTCCACTTGTGCAGATGAACCTTTTTGTCTTTGGAATTGTACCTTAGTGAGGGCTCTGGCCCCAATGAGCCTCCTGCCTGCACTGAGACCAGGACCAATCTTCCTTGATGACCAAAACTCACTGCCAGGTGGAGAAAACTGGACCCCTATTCCCTATTCTCACCCCAAACTAGAGGACCAGAGCATTGCTATGGAAGCCTTCTGGTAGAGGAGTGGGGCTCTTGTTGTCTACTTTTTGTTTAGTGCTGTTGGGACTCCTTAGATGTGAGGTTCAAATATCCCAGCTCTGCCCACCTGTATGGCTGTGATCCTCTGAGTGGGGGGTAGGGGGGTCAGAGGCTGGGAAATCTAGGTTTTACTGCTGACTTATATGAAGCTGGGAAATTTGCATTTCCTCTGGGCCTCAGTTTCCCTAGCTGCACAACGAAGGACTTGGCCTAGAAGGGAAATGGGTTTTATTTCTTGTATCACTTCAGATCAATTGCTGGTGGTTGGAAACTTGGATTGAGAAGCAGGTTGGTAGGAAAATGTCTGTAATTGATTAGTGATGTCTGCAGTGGGCATGGTTTAGGAGTGGTGCTCTGTGCATCTTGTATTTGCCACCTCTCAGCTAGATGCTTGATTTCTAAGAGCTTTACCTTCTTGATCTTAAGCTGCTCAGTGCTATGAACAGTCAAATCTGAGAATCATTAAAAATCTAGGCATAATCTAGGAATTGGCCCCAGAAGTCCCTCTCAGCATTACTCAGGATTGAGGGGAGCAAGGATCTACTGTGGCTACTGTCCTAACTATTGGGAAATACAGTTGGTGGTCATCATGAAGGGAAGAGAGACTTTGGCTCTGGGGATTGGAAGCCAGGAAGGGACTGAGAAGCACAGGAGAGGATGAAGGCCATCAGGGCAGCAGGGCAGGCAGTGAGCAGGGGATGTCATGCAGCAGCAGGCCTGGAGCCAGAAGAGCAGAAGTCGAGGAGCCCAAGAGAGCCAATCTCATAGCTGTGCCTGGGGCTGGATCTACCTAGAGTAAGGCTAATTGTGGGGCTAGGACTAGGTGCCTCCTCCCTGGGAACTCCCCGCTGCAGACTCCAGCTCAAGGCCCTGGCCTCACGGCCTCATCCGATTCATTCTAAGCAGAGATCAGTCCTGGGCATGAGAGACTGATAGGAAGCAAAGGCCAGGAGGAGTTGCCTGGAACAGGAAGTGTTGAGAGGATTTTCTGGAGCCTCCTTGGGTAAATGAGGTCTCTATAGGTTGCAGGATTGGTAGGAGGTGAGTGTAGAGAGAGCGAGTAGGGGCTTGAGCCCTGGGGTAGGACATTTTCCTGGGCCCCAGGGTTCCCCAGCCGACAGCAGCCATTCAGTTGGCAGAGTTCACAAGCATGGGGCTCATCAAGTTAAGCTTCTCTCTCTCTCTCTGCAGACTCACTGAAAGGTAGAATGAATGTATTTATCATGTGCTCATTCAATCAAGGTTCTTTTAGCAACTTCATTGTTTCTGTACTCAGGAATTCCTAATTCCACACAACTGTCAGAAAATGAAGTTGACAGCTTAAAGCTACTCTACATCTACTAAGTACCTTTTTCTGTCTTTAAACATTATCTATTTTCTGTATGTAAACCTTAAACACACACTTGTAAGGACATAGTTGCTACAGTTTTATATAGCTGCTGTGATAAATAGACAGACCTGGGTAAAAAGTTTTCCCAGGCCCTCTACTGCCCCATGTTGATTTCATGACCTTGGACACATCACCTATTTGTACCTCAGTTTCTTCATCTGTGAAATGGGTAGAATTATCTCTGCCTTATAAGATAGGCGTGAGATTTAGTAAGGCAATTGTATATAATAGCCTGCAGCAGAAGAAAGCCTGACATGCAAAAGGTGCTGAACAAATGCTAGCTAACATTATTTTATTATCAAAGTAAATGCAATTTCACAGTAACATTTCGTTGCAGTAAAGCATGACTTCAGGAATAGATGCCATAACACCTAGACACAATAACATAAATAAAGGACTACTGTGCCATAAAGAAAGATAAACTGGAGGCATTCATAGGCAAAGGGATGCAACTTGAGAACATAATGTTAATTGAAATAAGCCAGACACACAAGCTTAAATATTGCATGGTTTCCTCTTGTATGAAAAATTCAAAATATATATGTTGAAACTGAGGACGCAAATAGGAAGTAAGGAGACATTCAAATAATTCCCCCAAATATCTATTCCATTGTTTCAAAAATATTTTAAGATCTATGCTAATTGGTTTCATTTATACTACTAGTTTCTTTTTGTTCCTTGAAAAGAAAGCTTTGTCCATTTATTTGTTTTTCTTTGTAAGAGTTTTTTTGGTCTATGATTTGTACTCAGATTCTTTTAAAATCATGACACATTGCTTATTGTGATTCTCTACTTTTTTATAAAATGTTTCATTTTTTTCATAGAAGTGTGTTTTTTATATCTTCTTTGTTAACACTACTTGTATTACATAAAAATAAATAACAACATAAATAAAGGATCATATAGGTGAAGTAATGCAATTAGGGTCTTACATACATCAACAGAATCAGTTCCACGGACACAGTACCCTACAGATGTATTAATATAATTGCAGAAGCACATAGTTACAGTCGTGTATGTAGATATATTAGTTGCGCTAGGGTAGATAAACAACAAAGTAGCGGGGCTTCTATATCATTAAATAGTATCACACTATGATAGCAATACATGTGTTACAGTAGTATATAAGGATATTAGAGTAAAAATAGGTACCACTAGATCCTGCTAGAGTGACATTACCTTAAGGTATAGCTAATAACAAACATATATAGGTCCTGAGACATGGTTACATGTTTTTTTAGGAATGATAATGTACAGGTATAGTAACATTCAGCTATGGACTTGGAGGAACATGCTTGGAGGAACAGACAGGCAGGCCAGGCAATGTTAGTTCTAGCATTCTCTCCACTCTTGGAGTTTTTTCGTACCAGGGGTCAAACCCAGGGCTTGCGCTTGCCAGGCAGGCACTGTGCTGCTGAGCTATATCCCTGGCCACCGTTGGAATTCTTAACTTCTAAAGTCATATTATCTGAGAATCTTATGCAAGCTATGGGGGGAAACCCTTCCCCAAAGCATATCTAAGTGACAAAATTTTGTATCCACATGGCACTAACTCTGATGTGACACTTAGCGCTCAGGTATTCCAGGTTCAAATACTTGAGAATCAGAGAGAGGAGAAATAATCTCTCAAGAGATCAGGCTTTAGTCCACAGCCAGCCATAATCCAGGCTCATGCTTTCGTCCTCTTCCTGCTGGTTGGACTCTGATTGGATTTAGCTTTAGGTGACCTTGTCCTCCATGTTGTGGAGGCAAACAGGGACATCTCACTCTTTCTCTTTGTTCATGGTTTGGACTCCAGGCGCTCCTGCTGGCTAATCTGATATCTGCTAAAGAAATCCACTTTATCTGAGAAAAATCCCTTTTGACCAATATTCTGTAAAGCACAGAAAGTGAGTTCCAAACACCCTATATACAGGCTGGTGGCTCTTTTGTATGAGGGTGTTGGTGGCAGTTGCAGTCTGGCTGGTTCTTGGGGCAGTAGGGGGAGAAAAACTAAGGGTAGCGAGTGTTCATTAAGGGATACTGACAGACTGTCCTTTTCATAGTCACATTCCCTGGGCCAGTTTGGGGTACAGCCCTGACTTTTTACATCAGTTACCTGTTGCTGTGTAACAAAACATCCCAAAGCTTCTATGAACCATTCCCATTTCTTATTGCTCATGAGTATACAGAGTCAAATGAGTAGCTCTTCTGCTTGGGCACAGGCTTGGGACACACATAGGCCTCAAGGTGGGTTGGCTGATCTTGGATGGCCTTGGCTTCAGGGACTGGCTCAAATGAGGGCTGTTTGTTGTCACATCCAGCAAGCTTACTCATAAAGCAGAGGGTTGGGGTGGGGCAGGGAGGAAAGAATCCTTGGCTTTAACTAGATCGCTATCAGTTTTGCCTCACTCTATTAGTTGAAGCAAATCACAAAGCTAGCCCAGATTTGGAGTCAGAAACCAGGTTCCACTTCTGAAGTGAAGGGTTTGAAATCACATTGCAAGGGAGTTGACACAGAAAGCTATGGAGGATTGGAGAGCATACATACTGGCTTTTCAGAGAGAATTCTTGGCATATCAAGCTCTCCCTTGGGTCCCTGGGCAGAACCAAAGCTGGATCTATCTATCTATCTATCTATCTATCTATCTATCTATCTATCTATCTATCCTTGTATTTAGTATAGGGTCTATAGGGTCTCACTACACAGATCAGACTTATAGTGATTCTCCTGTTTTCAGCCTCTCAAGCACTGAGATTACGGGTATGCACTGACACACCCAGTTTCAGTAGCAGTCTCAGCATGCCCCCAGGGCAGGGCCAGCAGGGTACCCTGGGGATCGAACCCCTGGTCCCTGCACCTGCCTAAGCAGATGCTTTAGCCTGCTGAGCTATCTGGCTGGCCCTATCTTGGATGATTTCTGACTCTGTACTTCTGAGGCCTGGCTGCCTGTGAGCAGCAGGGCACAGTTTTAGTTTCTAAGGTTCATAATCACCTTCCTTGGTTGATTAGCCTAGAGTTAAAACACCTGATGAAAAGGGCCCACCCACCTGCTCCTAGTGACCTATCTTGGAGGATTTCCCCAATAATCTGGGCTATATCTCTCTGCTGGAAATTTGAAATCAGGACCAGAAGACTTGGAATAGTTTGTAGTAAGTGGAAACTGAGAGATCATGAAGGTTAGAACCTGGGTTAGGAAAAAGAGCAGAGCAGACTCAAGGGAAGAGAGCAGAGGCCATGTGAGCCCAGAAAAGGGAGTGAGAGAAAGGACCACAAAAAGGGAGAGAAGGGCGAGAGGAGTGGGGGTGGGAGAGAGGGAGGGAGAAACCCGAGTTTTGGTTTTTGGTTCTTTTCCACTTCTGTATAACTTGGCCTCCATTTCCTTATCATAGGCCCCCACTTCTGCTTGAGAAAGTCTGCTGAGGGCTTTATTCTTTGCAGCCCAACACTGTTGATTAAGGGACGCTCTGGGCGAAGAGGGCCAGAGATCTATCTGGGCTTCCACGGTAGGTCAGCATGGAGAATGCCCAGATGGCACCCTGAGCTCATGAGCACCCACCCCATAGACACCAGAGCATTTATCTTACTGGTTTATCTGAGAGATCAGCTTTTTTTCTTTTTTAAAAAAGTTTATTCATTTTAATGAGAAAAAAGATAAAGTAGCAATAAAACAGTTTCAAAACATGTTGGTAGGATGCACGCACATGCGTATATGTGTGAGTGTGTTTGTCTCTGTGTTCCCTATTGTTGTAATGAACTAGCAGAGACTGAATGGCTTATGAGTACACACAATTATTATGTCATAATTTTGGGGCTCAGAGGTCTTAAATGAGTCTTCAGGGCTATATGAATGTGTTAGCAGAGCTGTTTTCCTTCTAGAGTGTCTTAAGGATGACTCTATTTTCTTGCCTTTTCTGTTTCTAGCAGTTGCTTACTTTTCTCGGCTGGTAGTCTCCTCCCCACCTTCCCAGTCAGCCTTCTCTTGGTCTTCCTGCTTTCTCCTTACAGCAACAATGGTGATTGCATTGATGTAATCCAGAATGATTTTCCCGTCTCCAGATTCTCCGATACACATGCAAAGTGCCTTTGTCATGCAGTGAACATAATCACAGGCTCTTGAGATGAAGACATGGACTTCAGAGGGAGAGACATTATTCAGCCTGCCACGAGCTATATCTTGCCTTTCTTCTCCATCAGAGGTGTGTCTACAGCCTCACAGATGGTCCCCAAGGACGGATCCGGTGGCTCACAGCAGTGATCCGCTCATGGACACATCTTAGGCCTCTTCCCTTCCTGGGTCCCCACTTCCTCACATGTCCCTTGGAATCTCCACTCGGGTAGACTATTCCAACCCAGGCTGTTGTCGCAGGGTTTGTTTTGGAGAAAACATGACCAGAACCAGGCACCATATCAGCTTAGTTTATGAGTATATTCTCCTACCTTTTTCTCTGGAGTCCACTGAATTTTCCACTTTTTATAGTCATATTATTTAAAATAACAACAACAGCATAATGCAGAAAAAGAGCATGAACTTTAGAGCTGGAAAGAGATGGATTCAAATGCAAACTCGATTTCTCATGAATGGTGTGTTGTAAAGCCTTACAAGTCTCTGAAGTGCCTTCTGCATTATGCAAAACATTTTTCCTGACTAGTGTGGTGTTAGAGCAAAGTGCATTTCATGTTACTCTTTAAAATTGACAGTCCATGTATATGCACTCTAGTGTGCAGAACATTTGCTTCACCCAAGCATTTACTTCAGGATCAGATGGGTGGGGTTCAAGAGATTTCCCAACATATTTTGGAAAGCTCATTAAGGACCTTAGTTTTATATTATTGAAGCTCGTGTTTTCTCTGTGCCTATGTTATCAGGGCATCTGTGTAGAGGCCTCTGGAATGCTTACTGGGTATGCTGGCAGGAAAGGTGTCTGAGTTCCAGGCTTCTTTCTCCTAATTTCCTTTTCTAGGAATGGAAGAGTGGATTCTGTCCATGGTTCTGAATCAGGTCCGAGACTGATAAAAGCAAGTATTCTTGCTGAAATCCTCCCTCATTGCACAAAGCCTCTCCCTAAAGTGTGAGCTGCCACGTTAGGAACCTGGACCAACTTGGCTTTAAGTCCAACAGCCTCAAGCCAATCTCGTCTTATGTAGGGGTACAGGTCTCTGAAGCTCACTCTCACTCCTAGTCTGCCTGGAAAATGTACAGTGTGCCTCCTTCAAATGCCTTCACCTCTGGTGTGAGATGCTTCCTAGTTCAACTCGAGTTCCCTGTCCCTCTGCCAGCTAATTCTCAACCAGAAGTCAGCGTCTAAGCCAGAGCCTTCTACCTATATTCCTTGCCTCCATCCCATGCAGCCACGAGGGAAAGTTGCATTTCTCCACTCTATCCATATACTGTAGCATTCATTCTACATTTCCCACCTTCTTGCCTGTGGTGGTTTATGGGTGTGATGGTGTTTTAAAGATTATTGTAAGCCATTAAGGAGAAAAATCTCAAAACAAAGTAAGTATCCACAAAGTAATATTCTTAAACTGGCCCTTGGGAAATGGCACAAGAATATTAGAACTGATACAATTTACATTGTTTGGTTGACTTAAAAGATACAAGTTCATCTTTATGTGTTTTTAATATATGGATTGATGTTTTTCTTTTCTGGCTCTATATTTCAATTTATGTGCGCCTGAACAAGGGATCTATGGATTATGTGATCTGGTTTGAATTTAACTGAGCTTTTCATTGAAGTATAATTTGTATTGGAAACATATATAGATTTTGAGGGTACAGGCCAATGGATTTCAGGAGATGAATATGTCCATATAACTAGAGTCCAGATTAGGAAAAATGAAATGACCAACCTTCTCGGGTCCGTTTGTATGATGGCCTTTCAGTCTCTACATATCCCTAGGGAATCCTTGTCCTCCTTTCTAGCACCATACTTATTTCTCATGTTTTTAAGCTCTAAATATATGATATAATACATCTTAATAATTTTTTCATTCATCCTAATATTTGTGAGGATCACCCAGGTCACATTGTCACTGCATAATGTTCTATTGCATGTGTATGTCTATTCACCTATTAATAGACACTTGCAATGATTAAAGTTTTTGCATTTTATAAATAGCTGCATGAATAACCTCCATGTGTTCGTCCTTTCATGAGATAGTTTCCATATAACTAACCTTTTATGAGTGTGTAGCTTTATATTTTCCTGCAAAGATATCATGATTTGGAGAAAACACTAATAAATGTAAGCACAAGTAAACAGACAGTGGAAAGAATAACAATTCCACTCCAAAGAGATGATTTCATCAGAACCACCAAGAAAACAGATGAAGAAGGAAGAAATTTTAAAGAGTTGCTTATGTGTATTTTATACATGTGCCTGTTAATGGTGAAACTTGAGATATTAGCCAACGAGAATGCAAAGTGTCTTAATTAAGAGTTTACATCATGGGTGGCATGCACCAGCTGTTTCTGATTCTTCTCTGACAAGTGACTTCTTGACCTGCTTGGAGTAAATTTGGCCACAGGACTTGTTCTGTCCATTGAGGCCACACTCTTCTCTTTGCATGAGGACTGACAATGTTCTAGTAAGGAGCAGTTTGGTCTCATCCTAGTGGGAGTGAGGCTGTGACACAGCTGCTCTGCGACGTACATGTGGTACATCATAAATTTGTACTATTCTTTTTTTAAAATTTTATTTATTTATTTTTAGGTGTGTGTGGCCAGCTCAGCCCACCAGGGGGCAGGGCTGGCTGGCATGTGGTGCTGGGGG